>WSFP011472370.1:0-17518 GCA_009831015.1 Picea engelmannii
AAATGGTACAAGAGCAGTTGGAAAAGAGTCAAGCCAAGTACAAAACAAGACATGACAAGCATCGTGTTGATCATAGTTTCCAAGTTGGAGATGAAGTTTGGCTTTACATTAGTAAGGAGAGGCTTAAAGGAGAAGGTAAAAAACTTAAACCAATTTGATATGGTCCTTTCAAGATTATTGACAAGATTGGTAACAATGCCTTCCATTTAGATTTGCCTCCTTATATGCAAATGTATGCAGTTGTTAATGTTGAGAATTTGAAATTGTATGAGCCTCCTTTGATTGATGATCAAGGAGAGCATGTTCAGATTCCTTCTATAGATGATTTTTCCCCAGAATATCTTACAAAACTGCATGAAGACACAATCCTTGATAGGAGAATGAGAACTTCAAAACGAGGAAATGTGGAGTATCTTCGAGTTGGTCTTAAAGGCACAAATCCAAGCAAAGCCAAGTGGATTGAGGTTGGAAAGGTGAGGGAGCTACACCCTCATCTTAAGATAGACTGAAAATAGTCTTTTGGAGGTCCAAAAGCTTTCCAATGGGGAGGTGTGATCCAGGGCATCAAATTTTGCTCAAAATTCAAAGTGCTCGGAATCACTTCAAATTGAACAAGAGTGTAGGTCTCGTCGTCACGAACCCAATGCAACTCATTTGGGTTCAAACAGACGTCGGATGAGAGAGATATTGCGTTCTGTTCAAAATGACAAATAGGCAAAAAAAATTGTGCTGACTATATAGTCCGTACGGATGCTGACATGGTAGGGCCGTACGACATGTGGCAGGGCCATACGACACATGACAAGCAGTCGTGTGGACAGTTGGCGTATGATGTGGCTTGTTTGCAGTGAATGGGATGGTGACACGTGGCCCAATCAATGGCCACCACGTGTCACTTGGATATTGGTTTAAAATTTATGCTGTTGGCCGGATTCGACCCCATGACCTCCGGGCAGGGTAAAGCCTTGGGAAGGGCCGCCCAACTGACGCGCCCACATGTATTACTTAACATATATATGAGTTTGAATTTATTTGAGTTTGAAATAATGTGAAATGGGGCGCGAACTGGGCCGGGGCTAAGCCCCGGCCCACGGTTATATATATATGTCATATGGCCATTGTTATGTGCGTTTAAACCCCATGGTTATATCCATGTTATGTGACCATTGTGGTGTGCACGCGTTTAAACCCGCGGTTATATATATGTTATGTGACCATTGTGGTGTGTGCGCGTTTAAACCCACGGTTATATATATGTTCTGTGACCATTGTGGTGTGCAGGCGTTTAAACCCGCGGTTATATATATATGGTTTAAAACTTAACCCCTGTTTGTATTGCGTGTGGTCATGTGGTGGCCCATGTGCCCACGGGCCTTGAAGGTTAGGGGCTAGGTGCGCCCATAACCATCCTACAGTTCACACTGTTTGTGCGGTTGTGCATGGTGCTGAGTTTTAACACATAAAAGCACATGGGGGCTAGGTTGAGGCAACAAGGGTGCATTTTGGTGATCTAGAGACAAGAAGTTTGAAGGGGAATTTCCAGGAAGCCTATCTTCTTCAATTTTTGGCCAAATGAGGTGCCAAAAAAGCCCAGCTAGGGGTTTTTGGATGTTCTGAAGCCATTGGAGCCGTCTATTTGGAATTTTGAGCATTGTAAAGCACATATTTGAGCACTTTGAGCAAACAATACAAAAGATCCATTGGAAGCTGGACCAGGAAATGTAGCCCAAGAGAGGGGTGAACTCCTTTATCATTTGCTGTGTTATGTGTTTTCTGTTCACTGTTTATTGCTACTGTTTATATGCATCTTGAATGAGTAATTGCTATAAAAGTTGTGTTGCAAAATTGATCCATTTGCATTTTAACACATGAATTTAATCTTGCAAATATTTTCAAGAATACAAGTCTTCTTCATTTTTAGATCACGAGGGAAGTTTGTAGAAGGAAAATTTACAAAATTGAAGCTTCACTGGAATACCAGAGCAACGTCACATGACACTTCTCCATGGCGAAGCAATATAACTGTTAGAGATAGTATAATCGTTCGATTGATGCCTCGAACAGGAAGAAAGGCATTAATGATTAGACAAATTTCTACCAGATCGTTGGGACCACTCTGTAACATAAAGAACTGAGTTAATGAAGGCTTATTACCCGTTGCAAGAGATCCATTACCAAGTATCTATTTATCCCATCATGTCATGCACCGAGAACACTTTTTGCTAACCGTGAATTTGAGCCCGTAGATTAGTTGATTTTCACATAATGATCATCATGGTTTTTCCATATATCCCACTACATTGAGAGATTACTCTTAAAACCTGAGACTTTCAAACCCAAACATGTATGTTGAACGTGTTTAGTGCGACCGAGAAAACTTTCGAGGAAGTTCTCATAGGCCTCATGACCGAAAGAGCAATGTTGATGTCTACAGGTATACAAGTGTCATCGACGAGAGGGCTGCAAGCCTCTCCATCAACTACTCACGGAGTCGGATCATCCTGACTGTCAGCAGAAAAGTGAACCAAACACAGAGATGACCTAGCCAATGTGAATTTTATCCCATCTATATTACCCGACTATATCCCACCTCTAGCTGGCACGACAAGTCGTGATAGTGTACCCAAAGATTTCGAGTACACCATGGTCACTGCATACCTTCCGAAGGGGATACACGCAGTTCGCGCACAACAGGATAAGATCAAAACATTGAAGTTTAGTGACTTCAACCTCGGAGATCGCAAAAACTACAGTATGTTCGCCCCATACAAATACCTAACCAAGACAAAGGGAAAGAACTCAAAGATCATCCCTCAACTGTGGATGATGAACCTCACACAGTCCACCTTGTTAAATGTCATGAAAATCCCACACTTTAGAAGACACCAGGAAGTCAACGCCTGTGTCAAGTTGCTATTGTCATGTTACCATGGCGGCTATTTATGGCTATACCACTGTATTACAATCGATCCATTGCTGATCCATAGGATCACAGGGTTGAGTATGCAAGGACCTAACCCACGGGAGTTCTACCCAGGTAAGGCCACATATAATGTGCTAGCACAGAATATTAAGGACACATACGAAGATGTTGAGAAGGGGACACGAGGCTACAAGGTAGCTTCCATATAGAATGGTGCAATGCGCCTAGAATGTCAGTTAATATCTAGAAATATGGTACACAAGAACTGACCCACACAGGTAACGGGATTTGTTATCGACCTCGCGGGGAAGTGTGTAGAAGGATTATAGATGAACTGGGTGAAGTACCTAGTCAACCATCTTGAACTAGACTACTGCAAAGTGAAAGATCAAGGCTATGAGTTTCACTTCAGCTGGCTCCTGATCCTCGTCACCTTTTTTTCCAGGGAAATGCCAGAAGGTGCAACCTTCCCAGATATCGAACCATTTGAGCCTCTTGCCACAAAGTTCGCTACCCTTTGGTATTCAAGTGATATGAACAAACAGTGGTAGTCGAATATTGTTTTTCATACCTATTACCTTCAGCTAAAGAGAGCCATCGAAGCTTAGCCTCACATGACTCTGAACACCTTACAGAGCTGCTGACCCCTGATGAAGTTCAACACAGATTGACATTTCATTTACATTACAACGCGAGCCAATGAACACAAGGAACAACTCCAGTCATACTATAAACTTATAGAAGAGGACCTAGAGGAGATCATTAAGGACTAGTTCGTAGACCTCCTTATCCTCGCTGACCCTACAGATATATTTGATCCTGAACTAGATAGCCTGGAGACCACTCAAAAAGAATAGGACACACCTGGAAAAAATAGAATACATAAGAATGAAGAGGTCCAAGATTTAAGAAGCACCTCAGGGAAGACTGCTTCCACATCACCTGAGTGAGGAGGTGATGGCGACATAGAAGAGGTGAAGGACAAAGAAGATGAACAAAATAAAGGTGAAGTAACACCACCAAGAGACGAGGTTGAACCCTTGAAGAAGAGGAAGGTATCTCCCTTGAAACCTTCTTCTCGGAAGAAATCAAGAGCCACCGTGACCAAGATGTAGACTACACTTACTCCTGATGACTTTGACTTCATCATAGCAGCTCTAAATGACACTTCACTGGAAATCACAGAGAAACAAGGAGTGAAGCAGGAGGAAATGTATGATATAATTGAGGTTGAGCTCCAAGGGGTACAACAAGCTCTTCAGTCCAGTCACGCAGTCTCTATTGTGCCCCTACCATCGGGAGAACAAGAATTGGGAGATGAGCCAGCCCAACTCCGTCGCCTAGCAGATGAAACTAAAGCTCACCTTCAATGAGCACAAGAGGAAATAGAACAAGACACCCAAGCTTTGATGCAAGTACAAGGATTAATTGTATAACAATGCTGAGTTGCAAAGTAGGATAAGATTTCTCTCCAGACAAAGTTTGACGAGGAGAAAGCGCAAATGCATCAAGAAAATGAACAATTTCTTGTAGGGAAACTCGAGGTAAAAGAGGCAGTCAACATAGCACTTCACTCTATGACAGGCTTAGAGCCACAGGCAGAAGACCAGGTTAAGCATCAAGTAGAGCATCTCACAGAAGCCATCCAACAGCTACAACAAAGAATAGCAGATTTAGAGCTCCGCATAGTTCCCAACACTCCGCAGGATGTCAAAGATCAAAGAGAAGCGATTGCCCAGAGCACAATCGAGAGAATAAAATATTTTTCCATGGAATGAAATAAACTTAGTGACCATAGTGCCCAAAATTATGAGCAAATCACTGAGAATGTAGAACTAAAGGCACTAGATTCATAGCTCCAGGAGGCGAAGCAACAAGCAGAGACAATACAAGCGTAGTTGAAGCCTCTGTCAGTTGTGGAAAGAATGAACGATCCCAGGAGCAACGCACTGCCCAACATCAGTTTCACACCGTTCAAAACAAACTCATGGAAGTGACTCAAATACTCCAACCTGTATAGGATGAGGATTATCAACTATTTGCAGAGATCGAAGGTCGAGGAGCAGAACTGGAGAAAGTTGTTGCTGTATCAGAACAATGCCTAGAAGGACCCATGAACAAGGAATTCATCCAAGAGTTCGCTGAACAAGAGGCCATGAAAAAACAACAAGTCGAAGAAGATCAGGCCAAGATTTGGTCTTTAGAAGCAGAAATACCTAGATCAGAGTGACTTGGGACGAGTCACAGGTGAGTGTTGGGGGCCTGTTGGCCCTTGACCAAGTTTTGGGAGATCCTTGGTCAAGTTTGACCTATTTTGGGACTTCGATAGCCTGTCGAAGGAGGAGCACAAGATGAAGCAGATATTGCGAGATCACAACCCCTTTTTGGGTCATTTTTTTGGGTTTGGGATTATGTAATGGGTATGGGATGTCAGCCCATGGGTTTACCCATGTTTAGGCCTATTTTGTAAAGTATAAATAGATGTCTAGGCAATGTAAGGAGGGGAATCTATGTGATGTTAGGCCAATGTGTTAAGTGATAGTGATCGATCTATGTGATTGAAGGATTGTAAGTTCTCTACGCATACTATGTGAAGATTGCAGAGTTGAGTGCAAGTGACTATAGAAGGCTTAGTGCTGTAACCTAGCTCAGGGAGGAGGATCCGGCGAGGTGCGCGCAGATCTTTTGTCCTATGCGGAGTAGGGTTTTTGAGGCTCTGTGCATGTAACTGATTAACAAAAGATAATAGAAGATAATAAGAGTTGGTGGACGTAGCCCCAGGGGGAGGGTGAACCATGTATCTGTTGTGTTTCTCTGCTTTGTGCAATGTGTTGGTGTGTTTATGTGTAACTTTCTATGATATAGATGAATGTTAGATAGAATTGATGTTTCTTTGTGGTTATAAAAGAGAATGAATGTTAGATATGACCTATGTGAGTATGATTAGTGCCTAAATCTACTAGATATAATATGTTCCTTTTATGCTAAGTGCTATTAGATGTGGATTTGGATGAATACTACGATGCTTTATAATTAGGGTTTTTCTGCGCTGTTACAAAGAACTGAATGTTGATGAATGTTTACTTCTAAGTGTTAGAATCACATATCTGTGTCCCAGCTAAGGTTGCAGACATCTGAGTCCTACAACCACCCCTGCCTCTACCTTGGGTGAGACTTCATCTGCTTCACAGGTGTTGCCAAAAGGATCAATAATTAGGGTTTTTTTGGTGTGTTGTTGTAGCGTTGAACCTTGGGTCTACCCCTGTGCCAACATCAAGAAATAGAGTGTTCCTTCAATCCCACAACATCACAAAATGTGCTAAACATGCCAAACGTTCCATCATTAATGTGACACCATGCCTCTAAAGAGGGACGTTTTGGCATAGGAGGGTGATTTCATCCTTCCTTAATGGTTCCAAGCCTCGTTCATGTGATAAAGAAATCATCCAATGTGAAATTTTCATCATTAAAGGACTCCAATGAGTGGGGTTCTACATCCAACAAATGGGATTTCAATCCCATATGAAGGTCCAAGTGTGTTAGTCCCTTCATGAATAACTTTCACCGAGCAAGGTCCTGCAAAGACAAACAAGTACGCCCTCCAAGGGTCCACAAGTCACATGTATCATCCCAAGTAAGCCACATTTAATAAAATAACCACCCAAACATGTTCATTAAATCCTCCCTTTCAAAATAAACAAATTCTCAAAGGCCTTATAATTTTTTCCAAATTTAGATATGGGAGGGTTGTCACGATGTCTTATTGGATAGGTCAATCGCCAAGTCGAGGAGTGTTTCCAAAGAAGACCCTCTTTAGGCCATATAGTGAATATGAGGGGGATTGGGGTAGTAATTTTGGGCATGGGGTGCTTGACATATCAAGGGTTCATATTGTCTCATCTATGGGTGCCTTTGTGGAGGTTGTGTTGCATTCTTCATTTGCAATGCAAAATTTCCCAATCCCTTTAGTTTCCTTTCATTTTTACGGTCTGAACATTGAGTTCTATGTGCAAGGAAATAAAAGGAGCACCACAATGCCGCTTGCATTTAGAATACATTGAGTGTCATATGCACTGGAAATTAAAAGACAATGCAAATGCATCCCCCATCAAGCCAGACATTTATTAATTATTTTCCCTTTTTAAAAGGTCCTTCATTTTTTATGGAGAAGCATTTCATTGTTCTCATTACTGTAGGGAGAGAATATAGAAGGATTAGTTATGGATTTTGACTCTTTCCAGCTACAACACCTATGGGCCTTTAGCCCCTTCTTCCCATGAAATGAGCTACAAGCCCTTCTTGGGGTCAATGAACCAAAAAACCCAAAAGATGAGGAAACAAACGAGAAGAAGCATGGAAAGTGGTAAGTATGAGTGGAAATTGTACGATGACCCTTCAAGGATAACCCCCCAGTAGAAACCCTTTCCCCAAGGGTGACCCACTTACTAGGAAACCGGGTCAACCACCAAGGTGAAATAAGGCAAAAGGTATAATTTCCTAGAAAACATTATATAATCAAGAAAGGACCCTTTGCAACATCCTCAAATGCTTCAACAATTAAAGTGACACTTACCATGAGACCTGACTTGTTACCTCATGAATCGAGACCTTCTGTCCTTTTATGGGCCCAACTGGTATGCAAGACACTTCTATGTTGTTGACTATGAATGGTGATGTTTGATGGAGAGGAGGGGCTCAGTTTGCTCAATGTTGGATCAATTGTTCAGATGGATTTCAACACTCCATTTCTTCTACCCCCGGACCTAGAGACAACATATCCTTAGCTACCCCTAGGCTAGGGGGTAACAAGAAGAAAATCAAAGTTTCCTTCTCTCGTCTCAACACCTTACGAAAAATTCTTGGCCATGATAAGGACCCGATAGATCCAAAGAAAGCTAAAGGTGTTTACTCAGTCCCGTGTGACTGTGGAAAAGTTTATATTGTTGAAACTGGAAGGACTTTTCAAATTAGTTTTAAATAAAACAACGATGACATATTGTATGGTCGGATAAAGAAATCTTCTTTGACAGAGAACTCTAATAACTCCAAACATCAAATCTACCTTGGAAAAGAAAACATCATTGCAAAAATTGATCATTACACTAGAAGAAAAATTATAGAGGATGTGGAAATTGAAAATCACCATGCAAACTTTAACAAAGATGATGGTTGGATATTAAGCAAGAGATAGTTGAGAAACAATGATAGAAGGCATGACACAATCACAACATTCAATGCAAGATTATACAACCAGATTCATTGGTATTAGTATATGAAAAAAAGTTCCTAAAGCACCCTAGTAAGATTCAAATGCATTGGTTAGGAACCTTTAGGATTGTTTACATCAACGAGGTTGGTGTGAAAAAGTTGGAAAAGATTGAGGGTTATCCCCTAAAGGGATTGATAAGTGGAAGTACACTGAAGGTGTACCATGGCTTGCAAGTGTTGTAACGTACCCGACCATCCACAGGTGGGGCTACACCACTTAAACAAGATGCAACACACCCAACCAAAAAAAATTAGGGCATGTTGCAGTTCCAAGACTCAATTCTCTGAACAGATCTCGAATTCTAACAACATTTAATCTGAAAACAAGCATGAAAGAACCACATCCATTAATCAAGATCCATGCTACAACACAAAAGGGATAAGAAACCTGCCATGCACAACAAATAACCCACAGATAGGAACATTACAAATACATATCTCAAAGATAATTAAATACACATCAGAATAGCATTAGACAAAAAACACAGAGAGAACTTATCTTTAAACATTCACCAACTGACTACAGACCAAGGACGTTCCTACAAACCATAGACATTGATGTTCATTTACTCTCAACAAAAAGTCACCCCTGAGCCAGGGCTATGAATCCACAAGGACATGTCCTGAGAAAAATCTAAAACACACAACAATTGGCTAAATATCTCTCAGGTTTCCCAACCTCATAGAGAAACCCAAATTTCTAGCTTTCTTTCCCCCTCAACCTGCAACACCCAAATAAACATACACCCTTATCTGCCATACAGTGCCTCAAACTATCCCATTTCTCTCTAGGGCTCCAGTGCTATTGATTAGGAAATCTCCCTACTGGAAACTCCAAGGATTCTCAGTTGTGGACAATTCTATCCGAACTGCCATCAGTCTCATAACTAACATGCCTCTCAACACCCAAGCTATCAAAGGCCTTTCAATACTCATATCAATCCAAACACTAAATTTGTTCTACCCATATTGCACAACCCCAAGAGAATGGACCCCTTTCTCTGCCAAGCAGTCCCTCAGGTTGTTCATCTCCTTCCAGGGATCCAATGATTCTGGTTAAGAGTCTCCCTATTGGGACTCTCAGGACACACAGTTGTGGATAGTTCTATCCGAACTGCCATCAAGCTCAGGCACATAGGCATCCATTCCCTTCTGGAATGATCGGTAATTATTACATCCATTCATCAATGGCTCTCCTCTTCATGCCATTCATTTCCATGGTCATCCCAAGAGCATACAAACTAACAATAGTGAGTGAAGAGGAAAGAAGAACAAGGGAACAAGGGAACACAATGAGCCAGGGGAAGAAGATGAACAAAAGGGAAGAACGACCCCCAAACTTCACCCAGAGCCTCATGTATCCATTCGTATACATTCTCAGACCAAGAGCACACAAATTCAGCCCTGTTGTCAGCCACACATGTTTTGATTTTTATAAACATGTTCGAAATACATTTCATTATTGAGTGGCTGCGATCACCCTATCTATAAACACTTTTACAAGTTGATTATGACTAATTGGGCTAAAGCCTTTTTTTTCATCATTTTCTACTTTTTGATTTTCGATTTATTATATGTTTAATTCTTGACTGCAAGCATGAATTAAACTTAGAATTTGGATTGTCATTTTCATGATCTTTGCCTTAGAAATATGTTTCTAAAAATCATTAATATGTAATTAAAATCTAAATCCTTTTTAAATGGTTGTTGGATCCATTTATTTGTGTTAATACAATTATTATTGTTCTAATGGTTTGATGGTTCATTTTCGAATTGCTTGGGAACATTATAAACTTTGGTTAGTTATTAAATAAGAAGCCCAAGAGTAATGGTCCAGTGGTGGCTAATGTTTTGAACTCATGAATATAAAAGGTCAAAGAAAGAACTTTCGACATCTAAGTGCCAAATTTTTATGGGTTGTAAACCGCAAAAAGTTTCCAGTTTCGACAACTAAAAAGGCAGGCACAAGGTGTTGTTAGCCGTCGAAAACACAAAATTTTTCCAACGACTAGCCTATCCCGTTAGGCTCTCAACTGTCACAATACACGCATCAGGATGTCTTCTAATACTGCCGAAAATGATTATGAGGATATCATGCCATGATCTGGGCAATCCATTTGGGTTTGCATTTATTATTGAATGATTTTTTTTCAATAACCCTAAGCTATCATCCAAAAATCCCGTTGTCTATTCATACTATACCATCTAAACCCACAGTTTTGTTTTGAGTCACTCTTGTTACAGTCTGAGCAAACTCGTAATTGCATGCCAGAGACACGATTTTGTGGGAGAGATTATGAGAAAAACATTACAAATTAGACCAAACCCTTTAAAACCCATTTCAGAAATTGGCCTTTTTACCTTCATTGCGGGTAGTTTCTACAGAAACTAGATCGTTTCAGAGATATGTATCGACATTTTGAGGGAAATTTCTTAGAATCTCCATTTCGGTTGAGGTACGCATTTTTTTAGTTTGCTACAGATATTTTCAAAATTTGTGGAGGAGGATATAGCAGAGGCCCCAAAGGAGCAACATTGAAGATCAACAAGCTGAGAGAAAATGCATTTTGCAATTCCGAAAGCCAGTTTTAAGACAAAACTTTCGGTGGATTAGGCGAGCTTTCACAACTATTCTTAGCCACCGAAAGCAAAGCTTTCCATGGATTACAGGTTAGGAATTTGACTCTTTAGCCACCGAAAACACAGAGAATGGAAAAGAGGCATTATTTTTGCACAGATCCAAGTTTTATCATTCTAAATTGCACGAGGATGGTTTCTGAATGAAAGTTATAATTAAGAGCATAAGATTTAGTGCTCTGTTCTGGTTTTGAAGGTGCCAACAAGGTGGAAATGATAAAGCTTCTTATCTATTTTTTGGCAAAAGATGACCTGCATGCCAAGGTGACATTTTTTTTTATCTTATCCATCAGCCTTTGAAGACTTGTTGCAGCTATTAAAGACCATGAAGACTATCAAGATAGAGGATTAAGCAGGCTGGATAATACTCAACCAATTTCTTTATTTTAAATTCGGATTTATTAGATGTCTCTTTGGGAGATTGATGGAATAGTAAATGGTTTTTTTTGTTTTGATTATGTTTTTAAAAAATAAAAGATTTCATTTTTTTTTTTTGTTATTTTTTTACTATTTTAACTAGCTACATAAACCTATAGCTTACTTTTTTTTTAAAGTCAATTTCTCATATAAAATTTAGGAATTGTTAGTTAATAAAATATTTGACTTTCTCATTTCGTTTTTTCAGGATAACATGTATTTGATGTTGATATTATGGGATGGATCATGCTAGACTTAGTCGATCAACTATCTTCTTTTTACTTATTTTCTAAATAGGAGAAAATTCTCATAAATTTTGAAGTTTTAGTATGATCTTGAGTGGCTCACAGCTCTCTATATTTGTAACTTTTAGATTTTTTGAGATCTGATCCTATCTTAGAAGATAGGAAGTTTAGCCTTTGTAAACTCTTTAAATGCTCCATATTTTTGAAGGGAGATCATCTTGGCTGAGAGTAAGAGATGGACTAGTGATTCCAGAACTTAATGAAACATCATTTATGCATTTTGGCTTTAGCCTTTTGTTTATAATGTTGTCATTTATGTTTTGTTAATCCTGCTACATGTATAGGTCTGATATATTTAGATTAAATGATCTGTGATGTGCAGGATGTTATATTACAAACACCATCTATAATTTGCTTCTCAAAATATATATGTTGTGATCATATCTCCAATTAAAATGATAGGATTTATCTTTGAGTTTTAATCGAATGATGAAATGCATAGATTACTTTCAGATTTATCTTATTGTAATTTTCATATTGTAATGCTCTGATACCAAATTGTAACGTTCCCTTCTGACCATCAACCCTATGGTCAGGCCAACATTACTAAGCGGAATAACAATCTCACTTAATTCTATATATAAGACATGCATTTAAGAAAATGAAACACATTTAAACTCCAAGTAACCATAAGATTTACTGCTTTTATAAATAATCAATGGCTTTAACATTAATTCGTATGCACAACATAATACATGATAAATATAAATACACAGACATGCATAAAAGTAATTAAAACATCATATGGTACTTATCTTTGAAACGGTGGTAATTCCACCAACCAGGTGCAGGCCTTCCACGAACTTCCCAGCCTTAGACCACACTTCTCATCAAGCTCAGCAGTGGGTCACCCCCGAGCTGGGACTAAGATCCACCCCAAGGCAAGGGATCCTAGGCTAGGCTGAGGTTACAGGGAAAACACACCGTCACAAGGAAGGAATTCTCTCCCAGGAACCACTCATACTCACTGCCCACAAACTCTCATTCCCCACATGCATGTTCCACCCCAGGAGTATACACCTTCTCTGTCACCTAGACAGTCCTTCGACTACTAACCTCCCTTGCCTTAGGTTTTAGCAACAGACTGGACCAGAAGCCTCTGACCTCTGTGGCAGCTACAGGGTTCCTTCTAGGAGTTCTCTCCTTCCTCTCGCTCACCTGGGGAGAGTTGCTCACAGGCTAAGCAACCTATTCTTCCAACTTCAATCACCTCTCTCACCTAGAGAGAGTGTTGTACAAACTGGCCAACAAGCCACACACAGTCCAAAACTGCGTGGCCACAACAACCAACGGAGAAAATAGACACGGGCTTTCCAAACAGGCTCAGCAGTGACAGGTTGGTCTAATGGTTATGGCTTTGGGACTAAGACTCCACACACAGGCTTGATCTGCTCAGACAGAGGATGCATTGGATTTTCCTGAAATCAACACAGACTATCCTTGAAATCAACACACAGACTTCGCCCCCCTCGGTTTTAGAATGACACAAGGTCTCTTGCAGGGGTCAGATGGGTTCATGCCCAGGTAGTCTAGGGTCGAATGGTGGAGGAACCCCCCAACATGGCTGATCTCAGACACTTTATTTACATGTGCCTGGGTTAACACTTGTCACCCATGCAACTGCATGCGTTCCATCCATTTGGAAGTTACTTTTCCTTCCAAAAGAACTTAGGATAAATCATATTATTCACATTCTTTTTGGTATAATATTAAAATGTTATTCCCAAGGCTTAAGCCCTTAGGCTTAGCCCCTAGGCTCAACACTTAGCCCCTATTCCCACCTTCCAACCCCTAATACCTTGCCCACTCTGTGGAAGCTTAGTCCCCCATCACTCATTCATTGTGGTCAGTCTGTACACAACGGTGTTTATATTTTTATTAATAATGTGCATAGATACATGTACAAAATCAGGCTTTTGGACTTCAACACTTAGGCTTTCTGGCCTAACAATCACATAAGCCCACCAACTTATACAAACTTGGCTCACTAGCCTATAATACATTTTTACAACTCATTTTGTAAACAAGATTGACAACTGGGCTCGGCCTTGGGGACATTACAGTAATCATGTGAAATTATGAGATCACAGGTTTATGTTTGTGTTTCCTCTTCTGTCATTGAAACCTAAGCTGCTAATACAGGCTTTAAATTTATTTGGAACAGTCACAAGGTTCCTTGTAGATTTCTCTCTTGGATAAGGTAGTTGGATGCTCTCCACTCATGCAGATGCTTGGATACACCTCACTAACTCACTAACAGGTTAGCTCCTTTGTATTTTTCTTTCATTTACGTATCACTAAAACTAGAATATATGGTTCGGCTTTTGACTATCCACACATTTATGTTTCATTACATTTTTTTATATTAGTTTAGATTTATAAGGAAAAAAAAAAAATGTTCTTATGTGTTTTCTTTATCTGCTTCCTAGAAGAAATCATTTTTCACATTGATTTTCGTGAGTTTCGATTAAAACTTGCAGTTTGCAAATCATGTACATAAGTAAGATTTGTATATCTTTTGGTTAAATATATCTACAACAGTTACATTATACATATGTACACATATATAGTGTTT
Organism: Picea engelmannii; assembly: GCA_009831015.1. NCBI lineage: Eukaryota > Viridiplantae > Streptophyta > Pinopsida > Pinales > Pinaceae > Picea > Picea engelmannii. The sequence continues at coordinate 14,126 of WSFP011472370.1, forward strand.
AATAATTAGATAGTTATTTCTTTCTTTTAGAGCTTTTAGATTGGCTAATTAAGTCATTAAACCTGTCAGAACGAGTTACACCAAATGACTTGGGTTATTTAGACAACCCCAGACCGGATTCGTTTTTCCAGTTGATGAACGATCAATTTTGCCCGTCAACAAGCCCGAGTGAAGGAAAATGAAGAAAAAGAAGAACAAGGGAGAAGAAGCGCCCAAAATATCCCTCAAGGAATGTTTATATAATCAAAAGAACCAAGAATCCCATGTAAGCACTTTTCTCCATAAAATAAATTATGGTAAATAAAAATCATAATAATAAGATGTAGCCCCTCAATCCCCCTCTCTCGTGGAATCATAGCCCCTTATCTATTTTTTCCTTTTCTATACTGCAACAAGCGATGTATTTTATTAATGTATATGAAGTATTACATTTCCTAGGCACTTTGGCCCCTTTTCGACTTTACCGGCTCACTAGCCTATGTCACAATTACATGATACACTATAGTTCATAAGGGTTAAAACTAGGATGTTACAGGTGTCGAAGGTGCCATGGATTGAAAATAAAATTTTCTAGTGTTAGCATAGAGTAAGAGTTAGGTAGGAGCAAAGGTAGTCACTAAGTGCCCAATGATTAGGAGGATTGGATAGATCTAGTTAGTAGGTGGGATATGAAAGTCTGTACCCGATCAAACTTAGAGAATTATTTGAATTTTTAAGTTTGAATGCCATAGTATAGGCCATCAAATAGGAAAATTGGATGAGATGGGTGGACGATGGGATACATGGGATAATGTGACAAAGAAAAGGTAGGTAGATAGGGCTATGATAGGTCACGATTGCATGAGGAATAGAAACAATTATAGCAACATTAACGACGAGCGTGGATTTCATTGGACCACTAGGAGAGAAAAATTAATGGAGGGAATCTACCCATAGATGAATTTAAAGGTACCATTTCACTACCACCCATTCCTTTCTACCAGAGTCGAGTGTAGTATGCATTGAGCTAAACACTTGGGTCTACATTAATTTTTCATTAAGTTCAACCCTTAAAAATCAAGCTTGCACAACTAATGCAGAGAATGAGTCAATAACATAGAGATTGATAGTGATGAAAGTTCAAATGAATTGAGAATCCACCAAAGCAATGGCTACATCCAACAACCCCAGAGCACAACCCAAGGAAAAAGTAATAAAGGAAGCCCAAATTCTAGTGGTATAAATTCCAAGAGAAGTGCATGTTTGAGAGCCTCTCTTGGGCAAGGATCCTAGCTTGAAGTTTGTGGACTAAAATATATAGGATGAGGTGCAATTCCATGAACTGTGGTTTGAGGCTTATGCAGAATTCATTAAAGGGACTAATGGAAAAGAGAAGGTGGTTCCAAAGAAATGGGTTGATCCCATCTACAAATCTGGGATCATGACACTATTGGATGTCCTCCACTATAGGTGTATCCCAAACATTAATTCATGTGTTTGATTCTTTCTCAACAATTTACATGGTAGATTCCTCTCGTTAAACCACAAATACTCAATCAACATGGAAAAAATGCATGAAGTCTCAGGCCTTCCTAGAATAGGGGAGGATCCTACTAACACTATGGTGGCACGAGATCTCATGAAAGAAGAGGTGTATCAAAAATATGGAACTCATAGAGGAATGAGAGGATAAGAAAGTTTGATTTTCCACATAGGTACTTGCCTACAAGTTGCTGCGGAAGTATCAAAGGGATGAGTGCCACTTGGGGGTCATCCTGACAGAAGAGAGATGTGTCTAGAGAAACAAAATATGTTGGTCTAGATATTTTATGAACGATTTCATACATGATTCTGTGGATGTGTAGGACCTTGCGAAGGAGTTCCATTACAGTTGGGTTCTACTTCTGCTTTCCATGATCGCATGGAAGCCACCACCATGCCACGAATATAACATACCCATTTCTCTGTGCTTCCCCGTTCCCAAATTCAACGAGTTTTAATACAACACGAATAAGGACATTTAGGGTGAGTAAAGCATAACATTCCATCTATGGTACACCGATATAATTCAAGAAACTGCTAAAGTATTCTAAATCCCATGCAATCTAGTTGACAAGTATGATGATTACATTTTGTTTCAAGTAAATTTTCATAATGTTTTCATCATGCCACGTGTTGAATAGTAGGTACCTACCTAATTCCTCCCATTTTGCATCACAAATTGGGAAATTCAGAATATTGTTGTGCAATGGTTGGAGTTGGTGTGGCCTAAGCCAGAGGAAGAAGTGAATATTTTGGAAACCCAAACAAAGAAGAAATAGGAGCATGTGGCTAAAGGGGCAGGTAAATTCCTGGATATTAAACAAAAATGGGCACACACAAACCACAAAGAAAACTCCTTCTGAGATATCAAAATGATCACATATTGTGCCAAGCCCAACCTCTAGTTCTAGCACAGAAGGGCGTGAATCCAGTCAGTCACTACCTACGGGCTTTGTGCCCAACAAAGAGGAAAAACCCTCTTAGACACCCCTGAATTCCACTAGGTGTATTATTTTTACTAGTTAGACAAAGGGCGAGGACATAGACACTAGAATTCAAGTTCAGGAGCTAGGACCTTCGCCCACACTAGTCCATAGAATCATCAAGGAGATATAATCCAACTTGGAAGTGCAACAAATACTACATCACGAGTCATCAAAATAGTTGGGCGAGATCTGTCATGCATTGATGTAGACCCCCACCCACTCCCTGGGGTCCACGCGACCTCTCGGTCTAGGATTCTTCAATTTCATAGTTGGATCAACTATTAGATCCTTACTGGATCCCCTCTAAATGCACACAGGTCCTTAAATAAACTAAGGCGCAGGTCCAACAAAATCACACACACACTTTCTTTAATCCCCTTCTTTAAAACCCTAAAAAAAAATCAGTTTCCAGCCCTAGCCCTTTTCACTCTGGCTCAAAAAATCATATGATTAAGGGATATGAACATGAACTAACCCAAAAGGCACTAATATGACGCTTCAGAGTGTTGAGAGATTCAACACCACTCCACTCCTATTCCTCTGAACACGCAAACTAACGAACCTCCGAATGAATAAGGGAATCAATGGTCCTTAACCTGTGCCCAGATCAATGGTCGATGATTTCTTTGGGCCTCCGGGTTCCAAAGTTTCTCACAACACTAAACTCCCAATCCCCCGGAGTGCCGAATCGACGAAATTGCGAAGGATAGTGTATCAGCGGTCCACGAATTTGTAATATACCAGATATAAAAAGTACGAAGAACATAAATAAAATTCTAGAAATGGCAGAATAACAATAATATAACCAGCATAATCTCCACAATAACACATAAATGATATAAGAATAACAACATAAATAACACTTTGATTCAGAAAGAAATGTTCA
>WSFP011472371.1:0-17518 GCA_009831015.1 Picea engelmannii
ACTAATATTAATGATTCAAAGTTAAAAATGAGAGTAAATGGTTAATAATCTACACTAACTGATTCACCCCCCCCCCTCTCAGCTAGTTCATACCTGTAACATTCCCAACTTGTCCCTAAAGTATAAAAACTTCCCTTCGGACAAGGGCTTCATTAGAATATCTGTTATCTTCTCATCGGTGGAGATATACTGGAGTTTTACTTATCCATTATGGACTCAATCACAGATGTAATAATACTTTATATCAATGTGATTCAACCTATAATGGAACACCACATTCTCTGAAAGCTTCACAACTTTGATTGTCACAGAATATCACGGTAAAATCCGACACCTGATCAAATAGTCTATAAATCCAGCTTATGGATGTATACTTCTTTCGTACATAAACCACAAGTGGTTTTACATCATTGTTTGAGAAATATCTCAAAGAAAAGTTTAGTGTACCACACAAATATCTCAATATGTGCTTTGCGACAATCCAATGCTCATGTCTCGGTTCCACCTGGAACTGACTCAACGTGTTTTCAACAAAGCAAATGTTCAACCTAGTATTAACCAAATACATTAGTGAGACAATCAATTGTCGGTACATGGGGGGTTCTACTAAATCAAAATCAAATTCTCTCAACTTCTTCAGGTTTGTCACCATGGGAGTTTCCATGGACTTGCAGTTCATCATCCCAAATATATGAAGGATTGTGATAACATAGTTCCCTTGACCAAGGAAGATCTCACCTGACTTTTTCCATACTTCTAATCCCAAATAGTAATGAATTAATCCAATATCCTTCATTCAAACTCTAAGGTCAACTTCCTTTGTCACTGAAAACACTGTTTGTCCAGTTTTCCTCACTAGTTGCTCCCTCTTTCTAGGAGAACCCTCTTTCCACAAACCTCGCTTTGTACTCTTTCAAATTTCTTGCTTGAAGGCTACTTCCTCTTTGATGCAGGAGCATCGCCTTCAAAATTCAATGAGGTACAGTGGAACATGACTCAACATCATGCACAATGCACCAAACTGATTTGGATTCCAAGGAGGGTGTGTCACATTAAATTTTAAGCCTTTTTAATTAAAGGCCTCATAAGATTTAGGCAAGAGCCATTGTAAATACTCCAAGAGATTGTAATTTCCTTAATTACCTATAAGATTGTACATATTTTGAGCACCAACTCATATTTGGATTTTAATTATCCATTTATTGTAATAATCTTAGTGATAGGATTCTTTAATTATGATATGAAAGAACTAGGATAGTCTAGAGGGAAGGCTCGAGAATGCCCCTCATGTATAAATGTATGTAATATATGCCAAAAATAGGTTGTTGCAGAGATTTGTATAGAGCTTCTGAAAAAGAGAAGTTGAAGGTTGTTGAAGTCCTTGTAAATATTTGTTTAAGGGATATAATAGAAGAAGAGAATTGCCTTCAGATTTCTGAGCATGCTTGTCTTTGAGTAACTGGGTAAATGTTGTGTTAATTATCTCTGTGTTTTATGTGTGTGTGTGTGCATCTAAATGGATTGTTGAATGAATCTGTCATGTTTATTTAAGTTTCAATTGTTTCTCTTCTAAAATATCGGTGCAAGGAGTGCATAGTGCCCATGCAAGGAGTGTGGATACTAGATCATTACAGGATCAGAAGCTCAGGAGAGATTGCGTAATTTTATGTAGAGTGAGAGCAAGGAGTGTGCCTATACTCATTAGAGTATAAAATATCAGAGAGGAGACTCATGCAAGGAGTGCACAAAGCCAACACTTAGTTAAGTGTTGAAGAAGCTTAAAAGAGAGATAGTGCAAAGAGTGCGCAATAGAATTTCTTAAGTCCCAAGCTTAGAAGAGAGAGATCACAAAGAGTGTGTAGGATATTTTCTTAAGTCTCAAGCTCAGGAGAGAAGCGCAAGGCATGTGCCAGAGTTTGAGTCCCTTAAGCTGAAAAATCTCAGGAAGAATAGAGAGCACAAGTCTTTGGAGAAAGAATATTTTTTTTTGAAGGGTGAGTGGATGAGATCTATTTGGACTTAACAAAATATCTCACAACCATTGGATCAGGGAAAGGAGCACTCCTGTTAGTTTTCTAAGTCCTTCAAACTTCGTTGCTCCTGTAGTTTCTAGATCATTGTTTTAAGTGAGATAAAAGTCACGAAGATCAGAGTAGATCCTGACCGTTAGTGTTAGGTACACGTGTCCATAGATCGCGAGTATTCGGAGTTCTGCACTCTAGAATATTGTTGGAAAAAGCTATTTTGGTGCGAGATTCCCGAAAGTCTTGAAGCTCAGAGTCCGGAGTGAAAATGGACTGTTGATCCAAGGAAAAGGTCATTCGTCCAATCTGTGAATTCGGCCTTCGCAATTTCGGAGGTATTGCATGTTGGAGCAGAGAAAACTCTCGAAGCCTAGAGCCTCAATGTTCCAGTGAGCCGTAGATATTCGCAAATGGTGTAGACCATTGATCCGGGGAATTGTTGGGAGTTCATGAATTCGACGTTCAGGAGAATTAGAGTGTTGTGTTGTTAAAACATCTAAAGCCCGAAGCTCCAGAGCGTGGAAGTTACCACCATTTAAAAGAGTTATCCCAAGGTTCTAGGCCCAAGGTCATATGAATGACTTCATTGTTCAAGAAGACCCTCGTGAATACGGATTTCCATGCAACAAAGAAGGAAAAGAGGCTGTGGTAAGAATTCGAAGGGTTTTTTGAGGACCCGAGAACCATTTCAGCTCCTATGTACAACGATCCTTAGATCGGGAGGTCGCGCGTTCCCCTAGGAGTGGTGGGGGGTTTGCATCAAGTGGTATCAGATCTTGATTTTGTCTGCAAATAGCAGTCAAAGGAGGATATTTTTATGATACCATCAAGTGGTATCAGAGCAGGAAATAATCTCTGTGAGAAAAGGAACACTTAGAATTGTATTTCCAAGAAGATGTAGAGAGAGACCTGTAGTCAATGCATCCATGGAGGAGGAAATGAGACAAATTTGTGCAAGGTTGGATGTCATGGAAACAATGCAAAGAAGAGCACCATAATTTGTTGATGTCAGTGAAGTTGAAAGTGAAGATGTTAAAGAAGAAGAAGTTGTAGGAGAACAAGAAGCATAGGAGCGATTGTTGAGAGTTGTTGTCAAGTTGGGAACCGAAGCAAATATGGAAGTCTCGATGTATGAATGTAACTTGAATGTATAGGAATTTTTTGAATGGATAAGTTCTTGATACAAGTACTTTGAATATGAGAATATTGATGATGAGAATAAGGTAAAGCATGTGGTGACCATATTGAAGGGACACACAACGTTATGGTGGGACAAGTTGCAAGTTGACAGAAGGAGAAAATGTAAGTCCAAAATTAAGAGTTGGGATAGAATGGTAGCTAAGATTAAGGATAAATTCATACCCAATTATTATCATTTGCATCTATTCAGAAAATTGCAGAATCTGAGACATAAAGGTTTGTCGATGAAGGAGTATACCGAAGAATTTTATAACTTGAACATAAGAGCAGGACACATGGATAATGATGAAGAAAAGGTTGACAGGTATATTAATGGGTTGAGGTATGAAATCCAGGATGAGATTAGTATGATGATGATGAGAACCGTAGAATATGCTTATCATGTAACCTTGAAGGAAGAAGAAAATTTGGGAAGGAAATAGAGTCAGAGGAACAGGGGAAAGAGTCCTAACAGAGGAAGAGGAATTTCCATAGAAAAGTTCCATAACTCTAAAGGAGAAGATGGAAGATATAACAGTAAGATAGGGAGAGGAGGAATTTCTAGAGGAGGATACTATGGAGGAAGGAATCCTTTTCCAAAAGGTAGAGGAAGAGGAAGAGGAGGAGAAGTGAAGTGTTATGCTTGTGGAAAAATAGGGCACGTGTTTTGGGATTGTCCTAAAATGAAGAATGCAGGAGTTGGAGAAGCTCACATTTCTGAGGTGCAAAAGAGGAATGTGGAGATAGAGATGAAAGTAGAAGCAGCGGAATAAGGAAGATCGCTCATGATGAGAAAATCTCTCGTAAATCCAGAAAAATAGGTACGAGAACCAAGCCAGAGGAACAATTTGTTCAGAACTTCTTGCAAGACCAGAGATAGAGTATGCAAGGTGATAATAGACAGTGGGAGCATTGATAACTTAGTATCCACAGAGATGGAGGAAAATCTAAATTTGGAGAAGACAACACATTTGAATCCATACAAGGTGTCGTGGTTGCAAAAAGGACATCAATTCATGGTAAGTAGACAGTGTAAAGTTGAGTTTAAAATAGGTGGTTATAAGGATGAAGTTTTATGCGATGTCATACCCATGGATGTTTTTCATGTTTTTTTGGGGATACCTTGGAAATATGATAGGAATGTCATACATGGTGGAAGTAAGAATACTTATACCCTTGAGAAAAATGGGTGTAAGCATATGTTGTTGCCAATAGAAGATAAGGGATTCAAAGAGGAGGCTAGTCCTAGTATACTTCTCATGAGTGGGAAGGATATCTTGAAAGAAGTCAAGAAATACTAGGAAATGTAGTTTGTTTTTATAGGTAAGCTTAGAGTCATACCTACAAGAACTTCTATGAATTATTTTCCTATGCAAGTTGAGGAGTTATTGGATGAGTTTGTTAACATTGTGGTGGATGAGTTACCTCATATCTTACCACCCATTAGGAGTATCTATCACCATATTGACCTTATTTTGGGAGAAAGTTTGTCGAAAAAAGAATCATACAGATTAACCCCTCAAGAGAATGAATAAGTCAAGGATCAAGTCTAAGAGTTTTTGGATAATGGTCTGATCAGAGAAATTTTGAGCCCGTGTGCAGTACCAATTGTGTTGAGTTCGAAGAAGGATGGAGGTTGGAGAATGTGCACATATTATAGATCCATCAACAAGATAACCATCAGGTATAGATTTCCTTTACCCAGAATGGATAATTTGATGGATTGTTTGAGTGAAGATAGTTATTTTTCCAAAATAGACTTGAAAAGTGGTTACCATAAGATAAGAATGAGAGAGGGAGATGAATGGAAAACAACATTCAAAACAAATGAAGGATTGTATGAGTGGCTTGTTATGTCGTTTGGCTTAACAAATGAACCAAGTACATTCATGAGGTTAATGAATGAAGTGCTCAAAGATTTTATTGGTAAGTTTTTTATTGTTTATTTAGATGATACCCTAGTTTTCAGTAAGACTGAAGAGGAGCATTTAAGACACTTGAAAATGGTGTTGAGGAGATTGCAGTAGAAAAAGTTGTTGGTGAATTTGAACAAATGTTCTTTTATGAAGACAAAACTTGTATATTTGGGATTTGTAATATCTTCCAATGAATTGAAGATGGATCCAGAGATGGTGAGGGATATAAGAGAGTGGATTTCTCCAAGAAGTGTGTTTGAATAAATAAGTTTTCATGGGTTAGTGAGCTTTTACAGGAAATTCATCAGGAATTTCAGTAGTATTTGCACACCCATACTGGGTACTATAAAGAAGGAGCATGGATCTTTTAATTGGAGAGAAGAATCTGAGAAAGAATTTAGAGTATTGAAAGAAAAGATAAAAGAACAACCTATTTTAATTATGCTAGATTTTAAGAAGACTTTCCAGGTCAAATGTGATGCAAGTGGAGAGGCCATTAGTGCAGTCTTGAGTCAAGATGACAAGCATGTTTCTTATTTTAGTGAGAAGTTGAATTATGTTAAGAAGAAATATTCAACATATGACAAGGAATTTTATGTTGTAATTCAAGATTTGAAAAAGTGGAGGAATTATCTTATACCTAAGGATTTTGTTTTGTATATTGATAACCAAGATTTTCAGTCCATTACTAGACAAGAGAAATTGAACCAGAGACATGCCAAATGGGTAGAATTCATGCATAATTTTACTTTTGTCATTAAGCATATTAGTGGAAGCACTAACAAAGTTGCAGATTCTTTGAGTAGGATACGTTTGGTCTTGCAGGAATTTCAAGTGGAAACTTTGGGATTTGAACACCTCAAAGAGATGTACCAGGAAGACTTGGATTTCAAGGAAGCTTATGAAGCATGTGGAAATCATTTATTAAGGGATATGAATTAATGGATGGAGTATTTGTTCCCATAAGGACTATTTTTCAAAGGAAGTCAATTATGTACCCTGAAATCCTCAATGAGGGAAAATTTGTTGAAGGAGAAACATAATAGAGGATTGGTTGGACACTTTGGCCATGATAAACATATGCACAGTTGAGTTATTCATATTACTGGTCAGGCATGAGGTCTGATGTGAAGAATTTCATGGAAAAATGCATGATCTGCTAGTATGCTAAAGGAAAACAACATAATATTGGATTGTATCAACCATTACCTATTCCAAACAGGTCATGGGATGTTATAACTATGGATTTTCTTCTGGGATTTCCAAGAATCTAGAGGGGAAATTATTCAATCTTTGTGGTGGTTGACGTATTTTCAAAGATGGCACATTTTATATCGTGTCACAAAAAAAATGATGCTACCCACATAGAGAATTTGTTTTTCAAGGAGATTGCAAGATATCATGGGTTACCTAGGAGTATAGTTTCAGATAGAGATACCAAATTTGTGGGGCACTTTAGGAGGACCTTGTGGAAGAATTTGGTGACAAATTTGCCTTTCATTTCATTATATCACCCTCAAACGAGTGAAGAGATTGAGGTGGTGAATTGAAGATTAGGGAATTTGCTAAGGAGTTTGGTAATTGAACACAATAGTTAGTGGGATCAAATTATGCCTCAAGAGGAGTTTTCATATAAGGACTCACCAAATAGGAGTACTGGTAAAATTCCATTCCAGAAAGTATATAGGATGCATTCAAGAGGAGTTTCAAAATTGAGAGACTTGGGACAAACTGAATTTTGAAGTGTAGGAGCAGAGGATTTTACTACGGAAATGTAGAAGTTGCATGATCAAATCAAAATATAGATACAAGATAGTAGCCATGGATATAAGAGCATAATAGATTAGAGAAGAAGAGAGGTGAATTTTGGGATTGAAGATCAAGTCTTGGCATACTTAAGGAAGGAAATATTTATGAAAGGGAAATATAATAAGTTGAAGATGAAGACGATAGGACCTTATAAGATCCTAATAAAATTCGCTACAAATGCTTATGAGATTGAACTACCAGAGGACATTGAAATATCGCCAATATTCAATGTAGCAGACTTATACCCTTACAGGATGGATAATCCAGAAGGGGCAGTAGATCGAGAGGATATTCAGTGGAAGTGACATATTCCCATAGCAGAGAAGCCGCAGATAGAAAATATTTTGGATCATAGGTTTTCTAAGAAAACCAGGAGAAAATTTTATTATGAATATCCGGTTAAATGAAAAGATCATCCAACAGAAGATGCAAGTTAGATAAATTAAACTAATATCCAGAAGCATGAAAAGAAAGTGGAGGAGCTCATGGACAGGAGTCCATGAATCTTTTTTTCCAGAGGAGTATGATGCAGGAGCATCGCCTTCCACATTCAATGAAGCGTAGTGGAAGATGACTCAACATCAGGCGCAATGCACTTAACTAGTTTGGATTCCAAGGAGGGAACATCACGTTAAATTTTAAACCTTTGTAATTAAAGGCCTCATAAGATTTCGAGGCAAGAGCCATTGTCAATACTCCAGAAGATTGTAATTGCCTTGATTACCTATAAGATTGTATAGATTTTGAGCACCGACTCATATTTGGATTTTAATTATCCATTTATTGTAATAATCTTAGTAGTAGGATTCTTTAATTATGATATGAAAGCACTAAGAGAGTCTGGAGGGAAGGCTCGAGAAGCCTCCTCATGTATAAATGTATGTAATATATTCCCAAAAGAGGATGTTGAAGAGACTTGTATAGAGATGTTGAAAAAGAGAAGTTGAAGGTTGTTGAACTCGTTGTAAATATTTGTTGAAGGGATATAATAGAAGAAGAGAATTTCCTTCATATTTCTGAGCATGCTTGTCTTTGAGTAACTGGGTAAATGTTGTGTTAATTATTTCTGTGTTTTATGTGTGTGTATGCATCTAAATGGCTTGTTGAATGAATCTGTAATGTTTATTAAAGTTTTGATTGTTTCTCTTCTGAAATTTTGGTGCAAGGACTGCACAATTCCCACGCAAGGAGTGCGGAGACTGGACCATTACAGGTTCAAAATCTCGGGAGAGATTGCATAAGTTTATGCAGATCAAGCATAAGGAGTGTGCCTATACTCATTAGAGTATAAAATATTAGAGATGATATGTATTCAAGGAGTGCACAAAGCCAATAATTAGTTAAGTATTGAAGAATCTCAAAGGAGAGATAGTGCAAAGAGTGTGCAAGAGACTTTCTTAAGTACCAAACTTATAAGAGAGAGAGTGCAAAGAGTTGGAAGGAGATTTTCTTAAGTCTCAAGCTCAGGAGAAAAGTGCAAGGTGTGCGCCAGAGTTCAACTCCCTTAAGTTGACAAAGCTCAAGAAGAATAGCAGGCATAAGTCTTTGGATAAATAATATTTTTGTTTGAAGGGTGAACAAACAAGATCTATTTGGACTTAACAAAATCTCTCACAGTCGTTGGATCAGGGAAAGTAGAACTGTTGTTAGTTTCCTAAGTCCTTCGAACTTCACTACTTTGGTAGTTTCTAAGTCATTGTTGTAAGTGAGGTAAAAGTATTGAATACCAGAGTAGATCATGATTGTTAGTGTTGGGTACATGTTTCCATAGATCGCTAGTATTCGGAGTTCGACACTCCAGAAGATTGTTGGAAAACGTTCATTTGGTGCAGGATTCCCCGAAGTCCTGAAGCCCAGATTCTGGAGTGAACATGAACCATTGATCCAAGGAAAAGGTCAGTCATCTAATCTTTGAATTCGGCCTTCACGAGTTCAAAGGTATTGCATGTTGGAGCGGAGAAAAATCCTGAGTCATGGAGCCCTGAAGTTCCTGTGAGTCGTAGATCTTCGCAAAGGGTGTAGACCGTTGATCCTGGGAACTGTTGGGAGTTCTTAAATTTGGCGTTCGGGGGAATCATAGTGTTTTTTTGTTAAAAAATATGAAGACTGAATCTCCAGAGCGTCGGATTTTCTACCATTTAAAATAGTTGTCCCAAGGTCACATGAACGACTTTGTTTTTCAAGAATACCCTCGCAAATACGGACTTTCATATAGTAGAGAAGGAAAAAGGCCTATGATAAGAATTCAAAGGGTTATGTGAGGACCCAAGATCCATTTTAGCTCCTGTGTACAATGATCCTTAGATCATGAGGTTGTGCGAGCCCCTAGGAATGGTGGGTGGTTTGCATCACTTTTGTTTCAACTTTTATCTCTATAGTAATTTCTTACTTAAAAGGAAAGAAATAAATCTACTCAAGTCTTGTTATTATAGGATCCTATCTTGATATTGATACTTGTTGGTTGATTAAAGTGCCATAGAGTTCAAATATGCATGCATTTGAGGTTGTGCATTGAAGTGTTCTCCAATATTCACACCATCAGATATGATGCAATTCTAAGAATACCATGTCCTCTTAGATGATTGTAATCACCAATTTTGTGTGTGATCTATTTAATATTAGATCCCATGATATTTAATCTTTGGAAACAAAAAAAAAAATCCTCGAGTGCATTCATGGGCACTCCAATAATATAAATTCATGGGAACTCCCGCAAGAATACTTTTGATCGGGTCAAATCCAAGAGATCATACTCATGACCATGCTTTCTCTTCCCGCATTTGGACCATCTCTGGTGGTCTATGATATATCCAATCTTGGCCAAAATCTTGTGCACACAATGGAATGGGCATTATGACAGGAGACTTAGTGATACCATGTTATCAAATGTTAAGACGAACAACCATGGACCTCATGCGGATTGAAAATTCATGCCCCAACACAGTCAAATGACTAGAAGAACTCACTGTGATTCAAATGGTTGAATTCATCATGACATTGAACACTACAAACAATGCTTCTCGAACCTAAATTTTGTTTCTTGTCACAGCTTGTCTGTTGCACAGATTCTGATGGATTGAAATCGATGTAGGATAATTTAGTAGAATGATCGATTTGACAGTTAAGTAAAACCGTACTCTATGGACCTGCCCAAACCAGGAATACTTTGTATGGAAAAATATATGCTTATGCAATTTTTGTTGGTCTTCCATTACATCCATCATTTCATCAATATTTTGGGTGACTATTTTTACTGTCAAAATTTCCAGAATACATCTTTGTTTGGTCCAGTCTTCGACCTTTAATATTGGCGTCGTTAGGTATTTTATAGACCTAGGGTTCCTGTAACTTCACGGTGGTTCTATATAGAATACCCTAAATTCTTCTCACACATGTAACTCATTGTATCGTGACTCCAAATAACCTGCTTCCTCGCACTTGGAGTTGCGCAAGTTTATTGAGGCTTGTAATTTATCATGACCAATATTACAGTGGGCATCATCTTGCACGATATAAATTTTAGGATTTTTTTCAAGATTCAATAGTAGATCTGATTCAACATTGTGCCTCATTATGGGCATCATGATCTTCACACAACCCCTGGTAACCCAATTTACTTTCCAAGGTAGCAATATTCAAGGCAGGTAACACACTATTGTTTGCTTATGATGGATCTTTCGAGTAGGCTACAAAGTACGTAGGTGGTTGTTCTTTATTAACGTACCCAGAGGATTCATCTTCGTGATTAGATTTCAGTCATAAAGGGGAGTTCCAACACCTTACATGCTTCAGAATCATCACTGTTATCTCTCTCATTTTCTTGGGCGCTCCCGTGAGGGAGTCAAGCCCAGTCCCGCTTTGATCTTATGTTTATTTTTCATATGAGATAATATTGTATATGAATATTGTATTACAATGATGTGTGTTCCATATATACAGAACATTTGAACATCCATGAAAGGATGTGTTCCTTGAATAATAAATAACTACTTATTTATTATAGATATTTGTACTTTGTATTATAAATATCATGTCATATATATATATATGGAAGAATGCCTTCCCGATGTTCTCCAAACTTCAACATTCCAAACAAACCTATCATAGATATCTTTAAGTCCAAACTTGGGCTAAGGTTGTAGATGTGGATGAAGAGTATGGGGAGATGAGGTATTGTAGCAGTTAACTTTATTTTCTCATTTAAGAAAAAATTATATGACTTGAATATGTCATTTTTCTCCCTTCTAATGAAAAATATTATTGGCCACATTAATTGGGGTTTTGGCAATTGAATTTGAGCATAATCACTTTCTCGTCATGCTTTAGGAGTCATTTGGAGAAAAACAATGTCAAGTTAAATATTTGTTGTCATTTTATATTTCATTCTAGTCCACAAAGGGTCACACCTATAAATCTATTCTAGAGTACTCTAGTGTGCAATCCATTCATCCATGATCACACTACCTATTGTAAAGTTAAGTATGATTCCTTCAAATGTTGTTTTGATTTGAAGTTAAGTATCACTCTTTCATCTTAATTTATCTTTGATGATGGATGAAATATTCACCTAAAATGTTATCTCAAAAAGATATTTCTAAATCTACCCCATGCTCTCCTAACAATGAAAGTCGATGATGCATTTGTATTACTATGATTAAAACCCCATATAGATTCATGTGAATGGAAAAATTCCATATGGACTCCGTGCAAAACTTAACTTAATGAATGTTTTCATAAAAACATTCATGATTACTTCAATGAAATACATTCATTTTAGAGTGCAAGTTGTTATAATGAATTGTGTATGGAACTCTAGTTAGTTGTTAATTAATGAATTTGCATCACATGATCCTCAATTTACTCTCACCATACTTCAAGGGGAATCCCTTCTCTCATTATAGATTGAAAAACTTTTAGTTCTCTCATTCAAGACACCCCATACTTATGAAACTTTTAGTTCTCTCATTCAAGCCACCCTATACTTATGAGAATATACCCACAAAAAAAAATTGTTGGTTTCTTCAATAATATATGCATATGCCTTTAAGTTATCTCATTCAAGCCACCCCATACTTATGAGAATACAATCACAAATTTAGATGTCAGTTTCTTCAATATATGCCTATGTTTTCAAGTTTTTAAAAATATATCAAGTATTTTTTCGTTTACTTGTTGTTTTCTTCAATTTATACTTTTATGCCTTGAAGTTACATCATAACTTGTTTTTTTGTTTATTTGTTTTTTTATTCAATATAATCACATTCCTTGAATTTGATCTTTTTTTAGACCACCCCATACTTGTGAGAATAAAATCACAAATTTATTTGTAACTTTGTTCAATATATGTCTATGCCTTGAACTTGTTTAGACCTTATGTTTTCATTTTCTTGGATTTTGAAATGATGGATCGAGGTGAGTCATTGGGACGTGAGCCTCCAAATATTCCTCGCAAACTCTCAAGGCTATCCAATTAAGTAATAAGAGGGACCCCTAGTTCGATAGAGACACCTAGGTCATTAGAGACCCCTATTTTAGCAAGGTATCATAGTCAAGTAGGGGTAGCTAGTGATAGAAGGCAGTATAGTGAAAGGAGGAGATTATCAGATGAATCAACCAATAGAGAATCGAGATAGAGTGCTCAAGATACAGTTGGGGATTCAACTTATTTAAATAGGTTGAACATAAATACCCCCATGCCGGAGAATGTAGAGACACCATCACATCAACAACATATGTTTGGTAAGTTTCTTCTATTTATTTTTATTTTTATTTTTTTTGTCTATTTTTTATATGTTTTTATGTTTTTTATGTGTTTTTGTTCAATTTTGTGAATATTTTCATTTTTTATTTATGTAGAGGATCGATTTTATTAAGGGGTCGATAATTAAAGAGGGAATGAAAATTCGGTAGAGTCCAATGTTCATGCAAAGGGTGAAGATCAATCAAGGAGAGGTTATCAATAAAATGAAGATTACACCCCTACTACCACCTATCCCTCGGATGTTGGTGAAGAGATTCCATGGGAAGGAAATGTTGAATAAATGATGCTCCAACGATGCTCATCCCATCATGATAAGCTGAAGAATGATCTCAGGCATATGGAATTCCCTGCGGAGAGCAAGCAGAGCTTGGAGATCATTTTTCATTCTTTGAAAAAATTTATTAATGTATATCAGAACCTTGGGCCAACATCTGATACCTTCATAGATTTTATTAGAAGACATAAGTTAGAGGTGATGGTCCCTGATAAATGGGAAGTAGTATAGAACAAATTTTCAAAAGAGGAGGCAATTTCAATGTTCAATTTCAAGGAAGGTCCAAAGCGATCGATGTTGAAGGTGTAGTATTTCAAGCACCCTAACATTGTAGGATATATTTATAACATATTCTTAGAAACATATGGGAGGTTTCCATGGAATGATGAGGTACCAATTTACTTTGCTAGAATTTTCTATGCGGATTTTGTTTTTTGCATGCACCCTGATTATACTAGCCTACCATCTTGATATTATGGGGTTCATAAAAGTAAAACATATGATCGAAAAGGGGCATATCGAGATGCATCATTTTCGAGGCATCCACAACTTTTGGTATCTCACCCAACAGAGTCATTTGCTTCACATGCACAGATGCAAGCCACATCACAAATTGGAAAGGAGGCAAGGACTACAATCAGAGATAATTTAGAATCTATTTTGTATGGTATTGATGTTGGTTTGAACTGACAGAGAGTGCAATCCACTGCTCGGGAGAGTTTTTTTGACAAGACGAATGAGGAGATAGATTCCATGAGTGTAGAAGAGTTACATGATTATGCAAAAAAAATTCACAGTGGATGGAAAGAGTTAATTGGGCATTGGACCAGTATGAGTGATAGTTTGTAAATTTTTCATGCATTCAGGGATAGTTTTCTTGTTATTAGATCTAGATACATACCATTGCATTGTTAGAATTAATTGATGTGTTAAATGTTCATTAATCATAGTTTGGTCAAATGTTAAATGATTGATCATTAAATAAGGGACTTGGTTCATCGTTTTTAAATTTGGATGCGATGAATCAGGAATGTTTTAAAAATACCCATATCTACACTTCAGTTGTATAATTTCCACACCTTTCTGAAGAATCAATCCAAAAAATTTATATCTCGCCATTATTGTGAAAGCATTTCTCTAAAATTCTAAGTTGTTGTGTTCACAGATTCCCTTGCCATCTCCCAACACATTGATAGTTTTATCGCATTTTTCATCGCAAATGTTGGGAGAATTTCAAGAGGGGGACGATATTGAGGTTGGCACATCACAAGTATTGCATTTTTTTAAGTTTAAAACTACGATTTCAAGTGTCAATCATTTAATTTTAATTCATCAAAAATTATTTTAAAATGTTATTTATGTAAGTCGTTTCCTTTATGAGCATACGCAAATTTCAAATGTGTTATAGGCCAAATTGGAGAAGAGAGTGTCAGACATAGTGCCTAAGAAGGATGTGTCCATACCTAATGATGCATAGGTCATATATATGTACATTGAATTTGTAAGTTCTAGTGTGTTTTTATGAGGACTTTATTATATACACATGAATGCTTAAATTTGATTTTCTACTTTTTTGAAATTTTATGGGTTACATTATAGATATGCAAATGATGCAGTTGACTTGTATTTATTCCGTCCATGTCAATGGTTTAGAATAATATATACTTGGGATTTAGACATAACTACATGTAATATCCTTAATGCAGTTTCCAGATCTATTTTTTTCCTTTTGAAAGATGTGCAAAACAACTTTTTAAGTCCCCTTTTTCTTTCCTTTTGAAAGATGTGCAAAACAAATTCAATATCATTTGCCTACATTTATTTTGCAAAAATATCTCAACTTTATTTTTAAAACCATGGCTTATTTGTAGTTAAAATACACTTGTAGAAAAACTGAAGTTTTGGTTGATCAAATAAATTCAATATCCTTTTCCTACATTTGTTTTGCAAAAAGAGGTCAACATTATTTTTAAAACCATGGCTTATTTGTAGTTGAAATATACTTGTAGAAAAACTGAAGTTTTGGTTGATCAAATATTCTTGGGTTACATTATAGATATGCACATGATGCATTTGACTTGTATTTATTTCATCCATGTCAATGGTTTAGAATAATATATACTTGGGATATAGACATAACTACATGTATTATTCTTAATGCAGTTGGCAAATCTTTTTTTTTCTTTTGAAAGATGTGCAGAACAACTTTTTAAGTCCCCTTTGTCTTTCCTTTTGAAAGATATACAAAACAAATTCAATATACTTTGCCTACATTTATTTTTCAAAAAAAGTTCAACATTAGTTTTAAAACCATGGCTTATTTGTAGTTGAAATGCACTTGTAGCAAAACTGAAGTTTTGGCTGATAAAATAAATTCAATATCCTTTGCCTACATTTCTTTTGCAAAATGAGTTCAACATTATTTTTAAAACCATGGATTATTTGTAGTTGAAATACAGTTGTAGCAAGACTGAAGTTTTGGTTGATCAAATATTCCTAATTGATCAAATATTCCCTATATAATATTTTAATTAAGCATTTTCTATTTATTGAAGGGTTAGTCAACCAGTCCCTATATAAATTTACCATCATTTAAAATGGTATATCTTTGGGGAAATAATGGGGAAGTTTCAACCACCCCTTATTTCTTTGATTATTTTCTTGAACTATTCACTAATTGCTTACCAACCATGAATTAAATTTTCTAGATTTAAAAAGAATGGGGAGGGTTCAACCACCCCTTATTTCTTTGAGTATTGTTTTGAACTCTTCACTAATTGCTTACCAACCATGAACTAACTTTTCTAGATTTAAAAATATGCTAGATAGATGGTCTTAATTATGTTTAGATCATGATGCAAGAATTTTTGAAAGAGCATTTGATTATATGAGAACATCTATCCCATAGCTGAAAAAAGGAAAGAGTTATTTTCTTGGAAGAATGACGTAACATGGATATTTATGTTTTCTACATACAATGAAGTGAATTTCCTCTTGGGTTATTGTCAAACTCTTAATTTGTTTTTTACTAACCACCAACCAACATTCCTAGATTTAAAAATATGTTGTACATGATCTTAGTATTGTCAAACTCTTAACTTGTTGCTTACTAACCACCAACCAACATTCATAGATTTTAAAATATGTTGTACATGATCTTATGTTTAGATCATGGTGTAAGAAATTGATTATATGAGAACATCTATCCCAGAACAGAAAGAGGAAATATTTATCTTCTTGGAAGAATCAATCTTAATATGTCCAGATTTGTGAACTTCCACAAAGAATGAAGTGAATTCCTTCTTGGGGTATCTTCAAACTCTTAAGTAATTGTATATCAACCAGAAACTAACATTTCTAGATTTAAAAATATGTCATGTACGTGATCTTATTTATGTTTAGATCATGATCCAAGAATTTTTAAATGATCATTTATATGAGAACATCTACATCCCACAGTAGAAAGAGGAAAGATATATGGTCTTCAAAGAATGACTAAATACATCCACATTTGTGTTTTCTGTATACATCCAAGTGAATTCATTCTCGAGGTATTATCATCACTTATATAAAAGTGATATTCTTTAATAACATGTCGATTGTCATTGGTGTTTTATATGTTATCAACACTTTGTTGAGCATGTCTATATAGAACGTGAAAAAATGTAGAGACTTGATCAGAATGATAATATTCACTTTGTATTTATTTTTGTGCAGTGAATGTGTAATTCTTAGCAAAATCAACTACAAACAAAGTTGTCCCTGGTGGAAACACTTCACGGGATTTTTTGAATTCTAGGTCTTTACATCGAGCTATATGTGAATGCTTGGTGTATTTATAAATTTATTTCTCAAACTTATTCAAAAAATCTATCACACAGACAACTTGTATTAGTGCTACTGTTATATTCATATCTCTTCCAATTGACTATTATATTGGACAAAGATATATCATTCATATCAATATGATACTTGGAGTGAAATAAAATTAGATTTCCACAACGATCGCACTTCTTTCCACCAACACATTTTTTTTTGTAAAATAATTCGTCATCTTCTCTTTCACAGAGAATTTGGAATATAAAACCACAGATTGTGAAAGGAGGTTAACTTGCCTAGAATTTTTTACCAAAATCAAGACAAGTGTCGTAATGTAACTCAAATTCCACATGAAAACGACTACAAAAAGTGTCACAAATAGTGATGGGTCTAACAAACCATGTTTTTTATTGCACAAATGTATTGATGGACAATTTAAATTCTTTGTTCTTTTCTTTGAACTTATTGAACAATTCTATTTGTGTCATTGGAAATATATGTTTTGCATGTTCTTCATATTCACCTCGTGTTATTCTTCATCGCAACACATCCCTTGTATGTGGTGAAACAAAAGATTTTGTAAACCAATAATTACAATCCAATTCTTTAACATTTTAGATGCATGTCTATCTTTGTAGGCTTGTCTAGAAATAACTATCCAACAAGTAAGTTCATCATTTGCATCTATTTGCAATCGGAATTGTGTATGTTTGTACAATGTTTTTCTTGAGGTTCC
>WSFP011472386.1:0-17515 GCA_009831015.1 Picea engelmannii
TACAATACGTTAGATACACTAAGTATTCCTCAACTAAGTTATCCAACAAGTATACTAGGCACAAATCCAACCATGGCCTCATTTAAAATTCCATATAAATACTACACTTAGTCAATGTTACAGTTATCCAAATTACAAGTATGCAAGAACATGAACATCCAACACACATAACATATACACAAGTTGCACACAACCTATGAGGTTGGGTGACACCAAGATAGTTCCTAGCACCTTTTTATTTAATATGGAAGAATGTTACATATGATACAATGCAATGCCAAGCAATGGGGAGGGTGTCTCCCTGCCTGCAACCCAATTATAGAAATACAAAATAACCAAGGAATATTAGCCTCATGCCCAAAACTGCCACACAACCTTGTATAAACAAACCCAAGAACGTTTTTGTGTGTGCCTCCACAACACTGTTCCATTATCCACCTCACCAAGACTACCTAAGTCACCCCATTGTGCCACTTCTTGGCACAAACATAGAACTCCTTGCCTTGCCCCTTCTTGGTGATTGATTTCCTTCCATTTTGATCCATCTTGGATGATTGGCTCAACTAGGCCTCACCATACTTGTATGTGACCTTTCTAATACTTGGAAATTCATGTCACTTGGAGTGGTCCCAATATGAATCATTCATTGTGTGCACATTGATCCACATGATTCATCCCAAGTGTGTCTCATCCTATGGTAGGCCAAGTTGACAGTTCCCAGGTCACCTCATATGCACCCAATTCATCCAACCATCTATTCCCAAATGCACCCAAGGCCCACATGTCCGCAATATCATCATCTGCAATTCATTCCCAAGGGAGTACGCTCGACAAGTGTGTCCATGATCATGATATACGACAACTTGTGCTCAAATACACCTCGACCACCTCTTTCCATCCCTAAGTGTGGAGTGCCCACTCAATTGATCTAAGTCTCTATTCAAGTCCTCTCAACTTCTTGGTACATCCAACTTGATTCATCTGTAATGCACCATGTCTATCTGTAGGAGTGCTCAAGTATCTGCAGTCCATGTGCAGAGAACTTGGTTTTTCCACATTTCCTTTCTAAGGAAACCCCAAAGTGTGCTCCTTTCCTTCGGTCCAAGGCATATTTTCCAACCAAATTTTCCATCTACATCGGTGCCATGGAGGTTCCCAACACCACTCTAGGAGAGGGTCCTACATCCTCCCCCACTAAAAGTCATTATTTCCATGAGAAACATCACAAGAACCTACTTTCCGCAAGTCACTTCCCAAAGTCATGTATCCATATGCAACCAAATACCAATAGAAACCCAAAACTATGTGTCAATGCCTACTGGAAACCTCAAGTTCTCTGACAGTGATTATTTTTAATATTCCAGATATAAAATAGTATGTAAAAAGAAATATTTTAGCTATAAATGGCAGAGAAGCAATTATATAATCAAAACAATACTAGAATAATACCAGAATAACACTAGAAAGAGCACTTTGATTACTGATAGCAATGTTAACTTACCTCTTCGAGGGGGAAACCTCCAGCAGAGAAAATATCTATTACAATAATATCCAAGACAATATTTACCATACCCTCTACTTCTATTTATACTCTATTTATCCAAAAGAACAATCTAGAGGAAGATCCTTCTAGAAGCGGAAGCTTCTATTAGGTCTTCTTACATTTGATTGTTCTTCCTTATTGCTAGGACTTATTAATATTTTCCTTTATTACATGGAATTATTTTATTCTACCTATGTGAGGGGTTAGGGAGGTTAGGTCCCTAACATGTCCTCCCCCTTGAAGAACAACCTTGTCCTCAAGGCTTCAGATGAGGGAACTATTGTAGAATGGTGGTCGGCTCCCATGTGGCATCTTCTGGAGGTTTATATTTCTATTGGACTAACACTTCTTGGATGGTGCACCGACGGAGATGACACTCTCTCTAGGCCAATACTGCTTGAGGCTGCAACCATATGGAACCTTCTTCATCCAACTCAGGGAGACTAGTTCAAGTTTGGCACTTAGTTCCAATTACCTTCTTTAAGAAGGAAACATGAAAAATAGGATGGAGCTTCAAATGACTCGGTAGAGATAACTGATAGGCTACTGAACCTTTGAGACCCCTGGAATATAGGAGAGACCTAATGGGGGATTTTGGCCATAGACTGCTTCAAAAGGAGTCATGAGAGTAGTTGTATGGTAATATTTGTTGTACCACCATTCAACTAGGGGTAACCATTGATCTCAGTGATTTTTCTGCTTAGATGCAAAACACCTCAAATATGTTTCCAAACACTTTTTGACAACTTCGGTCTGGCCATTCATTTGAGGGTGATAGGCAGTGATAAGATGTAATTTCTGGTGAAAGTGGGGTCTCTATCAGAGACAATAGATTTAGGCATGCCATGAAGCTTGAAGATATTATCCATGAATATTTGAGCCATTGTGGCACTTGTGAATGGGTGTTGAAGAGCACAAAAATGAGTATATTTTGAGAGATGATCTACTACCACCATGATGACTGACTTATTGCATGATTTAGGTAATCCCACAATGAAATCCATAGAATTATCTCACCAAATAGCAAGGGGAATTGGAAGTGGTTGGAGTATGTTTGGGGATTTGATATTTTCTCCCTTATTATGTTGACAGACCTCACATTCATCCACAAAGGTGTGGGCGTCTTGTTTCATAACCTCCTAGAAAAAAGAACATTTGACCCGTTCATAGGTTTTGGTAAACCATGAATGCATGGTTGTGGGTGAGGCATGACGTTCAGAAAGCACTGTGGATTTAAGTTTGGATTTCTTTCATAAATACAAACGACCTTTTTAGTGAAGCTCTTCATTATTCCAAGAGTACCCTGGATAAAATGAATAATTTTGTTGCAATTGGTGGAGCATGCTAGAAATTTGGGGTTCTTGTAACCATTCCTGACAAACATCTTGGAGCCAATCTGGTACAAAGAAGGAGAGGGAGAAAAGGGAACCATCTTCTTCATATTTCCTAGAAAGAGCATCAACCACTACACTTTCCTTTCCCTTCTTGTAAATGATCTCATAATCATAGCCAAATATCTTGGTCACCCATTTTTGTTGCGTCAGGGATGAAATTTCCTATTCCAGGAAATACTTGAGACTATGATGATCAATTTTGATTTGGAATCATTGATCCAATAAATAAGGATGCCAAAGATCCACAGCATGAATAATAGCTAACATTTCCTTTTGATAAATGGATTGGCCCAAATGTCACTCTGAAAATTGTTTGCTAGTGAAGGCCAAGGGCCTTCCATCTTGCATGATAATGGATCCAATTCATTTCCTGAAATAATCACATTCCAATACAAATGTCTTTGTGAAGTCTGGGAGAGCTAGGACAGGGGTCGAGCACATAGAATCCTTTAATGCTTGGAATCCATGATCCGCAGTTGAAGTGCAAGTGAAAGCATTATTTTTAAGGAGGGAAGTGAGAGGATCTTCAATATTTCCATAATTCCAAACAAACTTCCTATAATATCCCGTTAAACCCAGAAAACCATGCAAGCTATTAAGATTTTTAGGGTGAGGCCAATATTGCATAGATTTAATTTTCTTAGGATCCACACAGACACCATCCTTGATGACAATATGACCCAGGTATTCCACTTCTTAGGCACCAAAGTCACATTTAGATTGTTTGAGGAAAAGTTGATGTTTAGAGAGTAGACTTGATTCACATGAGAGATATGGGATGGCCAAGTTTTACTATAGATGAGAATATCATCAAAGAAAACTAAGACAAAATGATGGAGAAAAGGATGGAAGACATGATTCATAAGACTTTGGAAAGTGTAAGGATCATTACACAATCCAAAGGGAATTACCAAGAATTCATAATGACCCTCATGAGTGAAAAATGTAGTCTTTGGAATGTCTTCTTCTTTCATACGGATCTGGTGGTATCCATAACGGAGATCCAATTTGGTGAAGTATTGAGCACCACTCAATTCATCCAAGAGGTCATAAATGACAGGAATGGGGAATTTGTCTTTTATTGTGAGTTTGTTGGGGGTGCAGAAATCAGGACACATGTGCCAAGTACCTTCTTTATTGAGTACCATGACCACAGGGGAAGAATAAGGGCTAGTACTGGGACAGATAACACTGGCTTCTAGTAATTCATGAACAAATTTCTCAATTTCATTCTTTTGTGTGAAGGGATGAATATAAGGTCGAACATTGGAAGGAAGACTACCCAGGATGAGAGGGATGGAATGATCATGGACTCCACAAGAAGGGGGAAGGTCTTGGGGGGTGGTAAAAACAAGATGGTTGTGGGAGAGGATAGAATGGAGGTCGGGATGCACATAAGGTGTCTCAACAACATGAATGAAGTGTAGTTGGGATATAATTTCTGAATGACCTTTTTTTAGGATATTTTATGTGCAATGGTAATTGATGATCTCAAGGGAGCCTGGAATGATGCCTTGGAACTTATATTGTTGTCCCTATTGTTGGAATTGCATGGTTAAGTCCTTAAAATCCATGAGAATGGGGCCTAGAGTGCGTAACCATTCGGCACCAAGAACAATGTCACAACCACCCATGTCTATAGAAAACATATGGGATTTCAGGTGATACTGACCAATTTGGAGTCGCACATTTTCACATCGTCCGCCACATTTCATGAAACCACCATTGACAATCAGTATTTGAAAATTATTGATGGCACAGATGTAACAATTGAATTCTTGGAAAATGCGATGATGAATAAAGTTATGGGTGCTACCATTGTCCACAAGGATGATGATTTTCCTATTTTTGATGTAACAATTAATTTGAGAGTCTGGGAAAAAAGAATCTAGTGAGGGAATTAAGTGAAATCACCAGGTCAACGTCTGGTGGGTCTGAGGGTGGGGTGAGGTTAGAAGGCGGTGGTATTTCCTCAACAGACGGAACAACAACATCTTCTTCAGAAATTTCCTCAGCCACAACCATAAAAATATGTTGTTCCTTATACTTGTGCCCGAGAAAATATTTTTCATCGCAATTATAACAAATACCCTTGAGTTGATGTTCATCCATTTTAGCCCTGGTTAATTTTTGGATCTTAAGGGGAGTTGAAGTAGGGAAAAAATTGGTGGGTTTAGGGTGAGGAGGAAAGGAGGATTTGCAGAAATGGGAGAACACAATCTGTTGGGATTCATTGGCTCATTGAGTAGCTTCCAACCAAGATTGAGGTTGTGCCATGAGAACATGGGCATGAATTTCATCTTTGATGCCACTGATAAAGAATTCCCTAAATAAAGCATATGACATGCCCTTTGTTCTGAAATCTAAGTGCTCAAATGTGGAAATAAATTCTTCCACTATCCCAGATTGATTTAACTTAGTCAAACGGCCTAAATGGTGGGTGTTAGATTCAAAGTGGTCATAAAGTTCGGCCACAAACTATGTCCAAGCAAGATATCCTTGGCGTGCCTTTTTTCACCATTTCCACCATTACCATCGTTCCAGATCCATATGTAGGACACCATAACGAAGCTTGTCTAAATCATCAGTAATGTCATGCAAAGAGAAATAATCTTCCATTTGGGTGACACAGTGTAATACTCTTGTTTCCCCCAGTTTGTAAATATAACTATAACTTATCGAAAGATTGTGGCAGACTAAATATGTGTGAATGATGGATTTAATGAACCTTTTGTTATAAAAGGTAATGTATGTATTTTCTATTATTAATAAAAAATGGATAGTGTTGCATAACTGCTAAAAGGGGGGTTTGCCAAGATAAACCATGATGTTATGAGAGAGATGGTGAGGGGAACCAGAAATGGTTGAGATGACCCCCCACAAAACTAGTACCTTATTGGATTTAATTACTAAGACCCAGAATAGTCCTCTGACCCAAAAATGAATTACCAGACATACTAGTAGTTGGAAGAGTCCTCCTCAAGAGTTAATGAGGATATGGGGAATAGTACCCATCTGCAAGACTTCTGGACCTAAATACAAGATGGAGATTAGGACCCACGCAACCTTGCTGAGGGAGGCAAGAAAAGAGGTAATTTTCGGGTAGAGGAAGAGTTGAAATACCAATCTCAAGAAGAGAAAAGAGCACTTGCATCTCTTTGGTTCGAGGAAGAACTGGGAAATAAGCTCATTCTGGGTGCAAGGAGTTGTTGGCGGGTTTTTTGTTCCAAGCTGATAAATGGGCCTGACGAGTGACTTTGGAAGTAATTTTGCATACCTCCTTGCTTGGTATAGAGAAAACTCATGGCCAAGATCTTGTGAGAGGTGGAGAGTAACCTTCGTCCCTAACTATCATTGAGTAAGAAGAAAGTGATCCAGATTATTTTCAGCACGAAATGAGAGCAGAGATATAATAAAGAAATGCACAGAGATATCGTGGATATACAATAATATAACAGAAATGTATCAGATATGCAACCATAAACACAGAGATACAATAATACATGATTTCTATTAATGAAATAAATGTACAAAGACTGTAAAATATAGAGTGAAAGACTCGCTAGAATGGTGGCAGCTTATCTCTAAGAAGAGATGTGACGGCTACTCACATTCTCAAGAAGATGATTATTACAATGAGGCTCTAAGGGAATTTTTAGCATAAGGAAAATCCAAAACCCTAACCCCAGAAGATGAAAATCCAAAAGGTTTGTGGGCCCCGATGGGGGCAGTTGATACATCAACTTCCCAAGGGTGTAACTTTTCAATACGATCTCTGTTTGGGGCGCTCGATACACCGTTAGAAAGATCTATCCGAGAACTAAAAATTTTGTGTGAGAAACATTGATCTACAATCCATGTTTCTCCCTATTTTCCCAAAAAACATCATTTAGGGCCTCAAAACGGCTTCGTAAGTTCAAGACTCGAAAAACTGTTAAAAATAGTAAATTGCCAAAATTGCCAGAAAACTATTTTGAGCCAGTTGGAAAAGGTGGGTGGCCACCGATATCCACCTGGATAAATCCTCCCTCCTTAGGAAGAAATGGTATCCATTACGTTGATTTCTCGGGGGAGAGGGGAAAGAGATTGTTGAATCTGAATCTTGGTGAGTTGCTTGCCTTGTTGGAGATGTCGCGTTGCTTGGTTTGTTGAAGGTTGTCACGAACCTGTGGCTGGAAGGGTTGGACGTTTTTAACTAGTCTGGCTACATGATATGACTGTGTGTAGAAGGAATCTTTTCACTTTGTTGTAACCTTGTCGACCTGCTTATGTTGGATAGAAGATGCTTGGGCCGAGGCTGTAGTGGTTACAATATCCTTTTGTTCACCTTTTGAACAGATTATGAAAAAGATAAATTTTGTAGTATGAGATACTACCTTGCAACACTTTTTAGGTGGGACAATAGTCAAAATTACCTCTGGTATTCTGTAGAGATGACCCCCCAAAGTAACAATGACACTACAGGGTCGAGACTCATAAATAGCATGGCACTTCCACATATATGGTTGGCCCAAAAGAAAATCATAGACATCCAATGGGGAAACATCACATAATACCTCATCCTTGAAGGGTTGGATGTCATATGAAAATCAACACTATTGGTTGACACGAAGATATCATCCTTGGCGAAGCCACCCGATGTTGTATGGTTGCGGGTGTGGTGTTGTCGACAATCCCAACTATTTGATGACCTCTGCTGAGATGAGGTTCTTCTGGATTTTTCTATCAACAATAAAATGCAGTGGGTTCCCCTTCATCCACATCTGTGAATGAAACAGGCGCTCCCCCTCTTCTGGATCTGTTGGTTCTTCTGGTTGAATTGTTGTGGTCATGACAATAACAGTTGGGTCTGCATCGATGATCTGTCTTTTACCAGTATTTTCAGAATTAAATTCTGAATCAGGGTTCGGCTCCTTGTCTTTGATCTCGGCCACCAATGACTATTTTGGGTGACATTCATTGTTGTTGTGCCAAGGGATTTTGTGGAAATCGTACCATTTTCTGATGTCCTTCTTTGTCTTCCCGTGACCCTTCTTTTCCTATGTCTTGGATTGGTTTTCAGGAGACTGTTTGTTAGGGTTGTATTTGTCATACTTTGGTTGTTGCGGATTTGCAGACCCAAACTCCCATTTGTTTTTGTGCTTAAATTTTTTCTCGATTTTAACAACATATCGATAAGCAACACCGAGTGATGAGATGTCTAGAAAATCCATTTCAGTTTGGATGTATCTATGTAGAGCCCCACGGTATTTCAGAACCAAATGTCATTTGAATTCTTTGATACCCAGCATGGTGCACAAGGTATGGAAGGTATTGGTGAACTATGGAACTGCTTGGCCCCTCAATTGTCGTAGTGTGGTCCATCTCATGTATTGGTCCTCATAGTTGCCAATAGAGTAATACTGTTCCTTTACCGCATCCATAAAAAAATCCCAAGTGGGCTCGACCCCATATATTCCAGACTCCTCTGTGGAACTCTTCTCCCATTAAGTTTCCCACCAATGTTTGACATGGGGGAGAGATTTAAGGAGTGAAAATATGATCTTTTCTCTGTCGAAAAAATTGTGAACAGAGAAATAACCTTCTAACAGATTTAACCATTTATCTAGGGCATTTGCATCTATCTGACCTTCAAATATAGGAATATAAAAATTGACCTCTACCTTGAAAGGCGAGGTGTTTCGAAAGTTGTCGCTTGATGAAGATGCACCTGTTGCTATCAGCAGGCATTGAAGGATGTGGGAAAAATTCTCCATCATTTCATCCCTTTGTCGCATGAGAGCTTGCTCAAGCAACAGATTGATAGAATCATCTACTCCGTCATTTTACTTTTCTTCCGCCATTGAGGGTTTCTTGGGTGTGCGAGAGTGATTTTCCTCAAGAGATACAATATCAAGACCCAACTTTCTATACTCGGACCTCGTCAAGGACATGCACTGAAAAAAAATGATCAAGAGCAGCCTCCTCTAATACCATTGATCTAGATTATTTTTCACACGAAATGAGAGCAGAGATATAATAAATAAATGCACAGAGATATTGCAGATATCCAATAATATAACAAAAATGTATCAGATATGCAACCATAAACACAGAGATACAATAGTACATGATTTCTATTAATTAAAAAAATGTACAAAGACGGTAAAATATAGAGTGAAAGACTCACTAGAATGGTGGCATCTTATCTCTAAGAAGAGATGTGATGACCACTCGCATTCGCAAGAATATGATTATTACAATGAGGCTCTAAGGGCCTTTTTAACATAAGTAAAATCCAAAACCCTAACCCCAGAAGATGAAAATCCAAAAGGTTTGTAGGTCCTGATGGGGGTAGTTGATAGGTCAACATCCCAAGGGCGTAACTTTTGCATATGATCTCTGTTTGGGGTGCTCGATACACCGTTAGAAATATTTATCCGAGAACTACAACTTTTGTGTGAGAAACATCAATCTACAATCCATTTTGCTCCATGTTTTCCCAAAAAATGTCGTTTAGGGCCTCAAAACGACTCTGGAAGTTTAAGGCCCGAAAAACTGCTAAAAATAGTAAATTGCCAAAATTTCCAGAAAATTGTTTTGAGCGAGTTGAAAAAGATGGGTGGCCACTGATATCCACCTGGATTAGAAAGATTCTCTCTCAGAGTATTGTGGTCTAGATCGGGGGTGTCCAGTGATAAATCCAATTTAGGAGTGGTTGTGCCTATGGTTGGGTGGAAACATGCACCCCTTTCAGCAGTCGCTTCACGAATTCTGGTTTTCTGATAACTATTTTCATACCCTGTGTATTGAAATGGAAATGATGATTGAATATATTAATATGTCTATGAATGATATTCTGTATTGAATGATTAAGGCAGAAATATGTATTGTCTCTCTATGAACCCGTGCTTTTGAATGGTCTTCTACTTGCCTCAGCTTAACAGCTAGAGAGCTATGGGATTTAAGTCTGCAAGAGTGTTGGGGAAGGATTTACTGGGATGCTTAAGTCTTGTTGGCCTCTATAATGTAACTTTGTGGGAATACTAAGTTCAAATCCTATGGAAGGAGGGTGCATCCTTCAGACCTTTCACTTGTGTAACCAAGAGCTCATTCACATGTCCTAAACCAATTCATGACTAAGATATTAGTGCATAGCCCACAAGAGTTTCAGAAGGACCTGTTATCCCCCACTTTTAGGGATAACTAAGGAGATTATGTCTCGAGGCCCATAGGTCCTAGACATGGAGTACCAAGAGCCAAATTGAATTGAGCATGGCCCTAGAGGGCCCATCTTTTCTTCCTTTCAGCACCTCTACTTTTTCAGCAACAACAACATCCATCACCTCGACTTGGTCCTGTATCAGAAATGGTTCTTGCTCCATGAGGTAATGAGTCCGGGTATCATGGTATGTGTCACTATGATCCTCAAAACCTTTAAATATGTGCATTTAGTTCTTTTTGTTTCTAACAAGTGCTTGGATCTTATACGTATCCACTTGACCATGCCTGGGGGAATGACAGGATGCCCTAGTAATCTCGTGCCCATAGGTTTTGAGTTGCCACTTGGGGGATTTCTGAAAAGTCATCATTCGCTCCTGTCATACTTACCACTTTCAATATTGCTTTCCGCTCATCCATCCCATTACATTGGTCTGGGCATTGGGTTGGACGACCATTTAAGGGTTGAACCTTGCCTTGTGGGAAGAAGGGGCTAAAGGCCCGGAAGGTAAAATCAGTTGGAAAAAGATAAAATCCTAAAAATAAAACCTCGATATGCTTCACCCAAGGATCCCCGAGAAAGCAGTAAAAGGCTTCTCAACAAGAAACATGAGGGACCTATAAAAATAATAAAACAAGACCTAGTCAGAGGATAAGGGATCTCATCACGAGCCAACCTATTAGGTCCATGGGTACCTAGAGGTAAGACACTATTGGCAGCTGGTTACCATGCCAGGTTAGTGGCTCTTGGTTGCTTGACCAACCTTCTCATTTCTGTGAAATTTCTTGTGGGTAAAATTGCCACCACTAGTCACCATGCCAGGGCAATGTCCCCTAATTAGCTTCTTGAAATAAAAAGCAATAAAGAAATAAGAATAAAATGCAAGAATGGGCTTGGAAACATTTGCATCCAGGACAGGTGCATCTCGCCTTCTACAAAGGCATCCATAGGTAATCCTTTCATTCCCCTGCTATCACTTCACCCCTTGTTAGGACATCCCTTATCCACCTCACCCATTTACATGACTTGGATTTGATCTCTTCTGGAAACATCCCTTTTCCAGTGGACACTAGCCCAATAGGACACCCTGTCACTTCCTCCAAACTTGCCTTGCAGATTTGTATAATGTCTTTGAGCACTTGACTGGGTAAAAGGGGTTTTATGCACATGCTTAATAAAATTGATGATTGTATGTGATTGACATTGCTATGATCCCTGTGACTTATGAGCCCATGGAGGGCATATCTGTTGATGTGCATGATCATACCCGATGGACAGGTACCATATTAGATAGGTACACATGGGGAGATGATTAGTTCAGACCTCCATGGGGCTGAAGAGCCCACCAGATGGATGTTGAGACCCTAGCAGGGGGTAGAGATAGGACAGAGGGGTTTTCACCGGAGAAGAGGACGACGTTCCACAGAGGCACCCTGATAGAGCCTTACCTAGGGAGGTTGTGCCCTCTCCACTGGAATGTTAGCTTTGGAAGGCCAATGACATCACCCAGAATGCCCATGATGTCATTCAACATTGTGGACATTTGGGGGAGGAAGTTATGGCAATGTGGCATGTGTGGCATCTTGGAGAGGCCCAAGGAGGGCTAATATTTTTCTCCAGGAGGCCAATGTTGCCCTAAAAAGGGATAATGTCACCCTAGAAAGGGAATGACGTCTTGATTTTTCTTGATTAGGGTTTAATTTATGAAATTTAATGTAAAACAATATTATTTGGAATTTTGGCCTTGTCGGCCTTTTGGTGACCTAAAAATTAATTAAGGTCATTTGTACTGTATAAGTAAGAGAGAAAAACTATCTTTTTATTCATCATCTTTCACCCACCAATTGTTGAGGTCTGAAATTTTCGGCCCTCATTAGGGTTTTGGCTGAAATTATGGTGCACTTGTTGAAGGAGGTTTCTTTTTGGTGATTTTTAGCATTTTTCTTGGTGGAAGGTTTATAACTAAGGTTTGGCTATATGAATGCTTGGTGGATGTAAGTAAATTTATGCAAAACACTTCTTTATTGAATGTTTATGGTATTGTTTACTTGCATTTTGTTATTATAATTTGTTGGATTAAACCCTAGGGGACAAGATCATGTTGGTGTCCTTGTCTTATGTCCCTACTAAGTTAAGCTAAGAGCCATTTTGATTTGCTAAAGTTAGATAGAGCCTTTCCATAACAACACTCTATTTCTACTCTTCTAGCCTAGCCATTTTTTGTCTTGTCATTGAGCTAAGGAAGGAGGAAAACACACTAAGGCCTAGGGTTTCTACACCTGAGTGAGTCGTTTCCCCTATGGTTTGATTGATGAAGCCTTACCTTAGCAACACTTCATCATTAAACTCTCGTGTCCTTATCCATAGCATTTATTACTCAAGCTAGTCGTTTTTACCTTGTTAATGAGCTAAATAAGGAGGAGAAAGAACTAAGGCCTAGGGTTTCTACACCTTAGTGAGCCTTTCTCCCCTATGGTTTCATTGTTTAGGACTTGCCTTAGCAACACCTCAACATCTAACCCTCTTTTCTTTATCCATATCATTATCATTTCGGCCCTTCAACATTTGCATCTTTTGACTCCATTTTCCCTAATAATGCACTAATCTAAGACTTCTTGTGTTGAGTACCTTGATCACACACAACTTCTAAAAATTCTTGAACAATCATTAACTCATTCTAACCCTGGATTAGACTAACACTTACTAACCCTATTGTTGTTATCATATACTTGAGTTATCTTTACACATTGCAACATTTATTATATCTTTAAAGCAATTGAAAGACTAGCTAAAGTGGTTCTCCTAGTATTGTTACATTGGTTGCTATTCATCATTGCAAAGTTTATTTAGCATCTAGTGTGAAGTAATATTGTGTAATCATTGTTATTGTATAAACATTGATTTACTTCATCAATATTATTGGTCAATTGTTTATTATCATAAAATCTTTGAGTGTATGAAGTACTAACCAACAAGTAATCTTTCACATGTATAGCTTCCTTGTTGATTTGTCTCGGACATGTACACTTTCTTGGTTATTAATTGTCTTTATTGGTTGATTAGTTGAGACTTTCTAATCGGTGGTGACTTGTGAGTGGGAATATTATACTTAGCCTTTCAAACCTTTGCCTTCTCCAAACCCTGGGTCACTGGGGACGTCTCCTCTAGGCCTACCACCCTAAACAGAAAGAGTTATCCTATTGAGGTGACAGTGGTAGGATAGTCTCAGTTACGTCGGTTTGCCTTTCTTTCATCCATATGTTACCTTAACTACAAATCGTGTGATAACATTTTGGCATTGTTGTCGAGGAACACTGAGTCAATTCTCCTCAAGACGACACTTTTCAATAAGCCTTGCCTCAAGAGTCTCTATCTTACAAGCTTACCTAGCGACTCCACTAAGGGTGATTCCCTTATTTCTTTGATAATTTCAAGAAAATTATATGGTGACTCCATTGATGACGAAGCTAAATATGACCTCCCAATGGGATATGTGAAACTACAAGCCTTTAGACATGATTAATATGCATGGATACCCTCAATAAATACCTCTTGAATACAAAAAAATTCTCCCCAGATTCATTGGTGGTGATAGGGAGAGTGTAACACCCTGTTTCCCCCAACTTGTAAATATAACTGGATTGGCCAAGAACTATGGAAAAACTCTTAAATGTGAATATGTGATGTAAATGGACCTTGAGGAAGAGGTCACTGAATGTGATTAACATTCTGAATTTATTGCAGGACTGCTGATGAGGGGATGTGCAGAAAAGAGACCACGATGGCGGTGGAGGGCACCTGGAAAGGGGGCGTTAACTTCCACCGATAATTAAATACCGTATTTGGACTCCACTGGCCCGGAGAGCCAAAAGCGGCTCGCTGGCCCTGAAATTAAATGCCTCGCAGGCTAGTGGGCGGATGGCTTGATGAGGGATGGGATGGTGAACCGCCCATCCGTAGAGCCATCAGGCCTGATCGACGCGAGGGTAATCATGCCACATGCAACCTCGTGAGAGGATAAGGCGTATAGCAGAGACGATTGAAAGGGAAGATGCAAGGGGAAATCTGGCAGTTTTTACGCAGCGTGAGTGATAGGAGAGAGGAAGGATTGCAACCTTCGCTCCTGGTCACTGGCAGACGGAGAGACGCAGTCTCGACAGCATCGTAGTCTCAGCTCGGGGGTGGCTAGTGGTAAATCCATCAGGAGTTGCTACGCCTACGGTTGGGTGGAAACGGGCACCCCTCTCAGCAGTTGCACCCATTTCTGAAGTCACTTATGATAAGTGTTTTGTTTACATATTGCCTCTTGAAATTCATAGAATGATACATATATGTATATGCTCATAGACCTATGAAATTGTGAATGATTTCAGTGTAAGAATGTATGTGCAGTGTTTTGATAAGAATTTATAGACATATGCTTATAACAGAGGAATCCATGCATGATTTAAGTTGATAAATGAATCTAATTATAGGTTGAATTAAGTTAGGCTTCCAGCCCGTTCTCGGGAAGTTGTTTCCCTTCACCCATCTCCCGAAAAGCCCCGGAATAGATCTCTTGTAGAGATTTCCTCCTTGGAAAGGTTTACCCAGAACTTGGAATAGGAACTTGAAGGTGCAAGTCTTAATAATCCTTATACAAGGAGGAGCGATCCTCTTAAAAACCCGAGATGGCAGCTTAAGGGAGGAATATCGAATCGACGGATGAGAATTCGTCGGGAAATCCACAGTTTCCCCATGACCATTAGATTAGCAGGAGAAGGTAGGGCGTTAAAGGCCTTACCACCTAATTTTCCTATGTCTTCATGGGTAGTGAAGAGTCTAGGGGCCATAGATCCCCATGTTCCCTGAGAACATCCGGACCGTTGATTTCCCCGTCCACAAAGTTGTGGAAGAGTGCACAAAGTGGCATCAGAACTGTTGGATCTCACTGAGGTGCGAGGAGGTTACGGCCACATAAGAGTCCAAGCTTGGAAGGCTGGTGAACCGTTGGATCAGCAGTCGAACTCCCGTTAACCGTTAGATCTAGAAAGAGTTACACCGGGGTTAAACCCTAGTGAATAGAGGAGAGTTTCTAGAAATTCATCGGGATATTGAAGTCATCGGAAATTCCGAGAGTGTAGAAATCATGACATCAGGAATCGCGATCCGCGATATCCCGATAGGCACAGGACCGTCTATCGTGGAGGATACGTGTCAGGAGATCCCGGAAGTCGAGGATCAGAGAATCAGAGTTTCCGAGCACAAAGAGATCTTGTCATACGGAATCACGATCCGTGATTTACTGACAAGATCAGAACCGTCCATTGGGTGGAGCACGTGTCAACAGATCCCGAAGAGTCAGAGTTCAGGGCATCAGAGTTTCCGGAGGTAAGAAACTCCCACACATTGGAATCACGATCCGCGATATCCTGACGGAAGAGTCGTGTGGGCCACAGCGGGAGATAGTGGAGGACAGGTGTTACCATATCGGGGTTCAGGACTTGGAGAGTTTTGTGAACTAGTGCAACGAGAATCATGATATCCCGATACGTGATCTCCCGATTTGTCACAGGAGTGTGGGTCACAGTGGAGGACAGGTGTCGTGCGCATTTCCGTATCGGCATATCGGGAGTCGGGGATCCACGAGGTAAGTTGCATTCGACAGTGAAAACCCCAAAATCCAGATGGGAAGTTACACGGCTGTAGTCATATGGTAAGTGGTCACATGGACCATAGTATAGCCAAGAGGGTTCGCTAGTGTAAAGGCGCGTCGGGAGTCGGAGGATCGAGAGTCCAGGGGACTTGCGAATCGTGACACTGAAAGGTGCGAAACCCCAACAGGATTAAAGGCTGTGGTCTTGTGAAGGTTGTGGTCACATTGACTAGGGCTTAGCCTGGAGAGACAATACGCTAGGGGCATATCAGGGATCGGAGAATCGCAAGTTCTGAGGACTCGTGAATTACGACATTGGAAACCCCGAAACTCCGATAGGAGTAGCCTCGAAAGGAGGTAAGGCCACGGTCACAGAGGCAGTGGACCACAGGCTTGGCCTGGAGGGCTAACGCGTAGGGAGAGCGTCGGGATTCGAAGGATCGTGAATCTTGGGGGTGAGTGAATTTTGATGTTAGAAACCCCGTAGCCCCGATGGGAGCTATGACCAAGGCCATATAGAGGAGGTCATGCGAACCAAGAGCTTAGCCTAGAAGGCTAACGAGTATTTAAGCATGTCAATATTTTTGAAGACAGAAACCCCGACGGAAAGGGACGAAAGACCACAGTTAGGTGCAGAGAGCCGGGTAGGTGAATGGAAGACCTGTTGGATCGGGGACTGGCATTTTTGCAGCTACAAGCTCCGGGGATTCTCATTATTGAGAAATCAACGAAAAACTTTGATTTTTGGTAGTGGGTATGTTACAAAGTGGTATCAGAGCATGGTTACAACACTCGGCCTGATTGGACTCATGCACGAGTCGCACATAAACCGCGTTTGAAGCACTTCTATGAGGAGTAACTCCCTGACTTGACTCCCTTGTCCAGGATTAAAAACTTGGAATATGAAAACCCAATTGTGTATGCATGTGAAAGAGTTATGAAATTTTGCACAAATTATAAAATGTATTTAACTCTTGACTAATATCCAGCGTTTGTCTTTTCACTCAAGCGGATGATCAACCGTGGGAATCTACAAACGCAGAGCATGGTGACTCACCAAGAGGTGGGAGAAGGCTCCCACAACAGAGATGAATATTCTGACAAAATAAGAGCAATAGGAACCCCTCCAGACCTAGCTGAGACTGTGAGGAGTCTCATGGTCGAATTGCAAAGCTGCAAGGCCGATAATGAAAGGATGATGAAGGAACAAGAAAAGCAAACTAAAATTAATGCAGTTCTACTGCAGAGCTTATTCGACCTACAGCAACAAATGCAGCATGAACCTGAGATATAGAATCGTGGTCGTGTCAGTGGTCACACTGAGAGAAGCACATCCAGAAAGGTCCACCCCAGAGGTAAAGGACCAGTGCCAGACGATTCCACTGAGAAGGAAGCTGGCGATTCATAAGGCTCTTCCAGCAGCAGGACCAGTTCCTATTCTCAAAAGAAACAGAAGAAGAAAAAGACTTCTAAGAGTCATAAATTTGAGGAATTCAAAAAGGCCAAACCTCCCTCCTTCGATGGTGAGATAAATAAGGGAGAGGAAGCTGAGGCTTGGCTACTTGGACTGAAGAAATATTTCAGAGTCCATGATTTATCAGAGAACCTGAAGGCCCGAGTGGCCACTTTCAATCTGAACGGAAAGGCTTCCATTTGGTGGGAAGACCTTAAGAATATGAAAGGGGTCCGCGAGGAGGACCTGTCTTGGAAACGGTTCGAGAAGTACTTCCGGAAGAAGTATT
>WSFP011472387.1:0-17515 GCA_009831015.1 Picea engelmannii
TGTAGTATTATGGGCATATAAGATGACCTACAAAATATTTACCAAGCATATTCCATTTAGGTTAGTCTATGTGAAGGAAGTGGTAATTCCATTAGATTTTGTGTTACCAAGCCTTAGGATTGCAGTTGAGACATAGATGTTGAATGACCAGCCACTGCAATGACAGTTGGATGAGTTGTTGGAGTTACAAGAGGATTGATTGATTTTAGGACACAACTAGATGGTTGAGAAACAATGATAGAGTGTTTGGAATGATTGCAACATTCGGTGAAAAACTCTACAACACATATATTTGGTATTACTTTATGATAGAAAATTCCTAAATCACCTTGGTAAGTTGTGCTTTCTCTAGTTAGGACCCTTCAAGATTGTGTACATCAACAAGGCTTCAAAACAAAGTTGGTGATGCTCCATGGTCAGCCCCTTAAAGAATTGGTAAATGGTAGTCGATTGAATTCATATTATGGCACACAGGGGTTGGAGGCACCATGAATTCAAACTCAATTTTTGCAGTGGTAGGGTAGAATAGGAGTTAGGTAGGAGTAAAGGTAGTTATAGGTGCTCAATGATTAGAAGGATTAGATAGGTATAGATAGTTGGTGAGAGAATACAATTCATACCTAAGAAGATTTTGAATATTCTATGGATTTTTGTGTTTAAATGCGAAAGTAAAGACCATAGGATACGATAGTTGGATGAAGAGACACGTGGGATAATGAGGTGGTGAAGAGATAGGAAATTAAATCTAGGATAGGTCACGATGGCATGAGGAATGGAAAAAATTATGACAACATTAGTGATGAGTGTGTATTCGGGGACTATAAGGAGAGAGAAAGTCATGGAGATAAGTGACCTGCACAAGTATTTAAAGTTCACATTATCCATTGACAACTCATTTCTACCACAGAGCCAAGTGAAAATAAAATTGAGATAATCCCCCTTGTCTGTGTCGAGTGTTCAAAAAAATCAACCCCTATAGATTAAGTGTGGGTAGGTGATACAAAAAAAAGTTCAGGGGCACAAAGTGTGGTAGTGAATCAAGTTTAGATGAGCCAAGAGTCAACTAGAACAATGTCATCAACAACAAATACCAAGGCGTGGCCCAAGAAAAAGAAGTAAAGGAAGCACAAATGTCAGTGGTCAAAATACATAGCGATATGCATGTTTGAGGGACCCTATTGGGATTGGTTCCCGACCTCAAGTTTGCAAACTACAACATATAGGATGAGACGCAGTTCCCTGAACTATTCTTTGAATCTTATGAAGAAATCATTAAAGGAGCCGAGGGAAGAGAGAAGGTGGTTTCCAAGCAATGGGCCAATCCCATCTACAAACTGGGGATCACGAAATTATTGGATTTCCCCCACTTCAAGCATATCCAAAAAATCAATTCATGTGTGCATTTATTTCTGAGTAGGTTACATGGGGGATTGCTTTGACTGGACCACGCAAAAAAGTGTCGTCATAGAAACAATGCACCAAGTATCAGACCTTCCCAGAACAAGGGAGGATCCTACTTCCATGGTGATGGCACAAAATGCAATGCAAGAATAGGTGTATTGGAAGTATGGTACACAGAGGAATGATATGAGTGGTCATTTTAGCTATCAATTACTACCAATTTCATTTCACAACATATTTACTTGTCTATGTTGGGTTGTTATATTTTTTGCAGTGAAAGAAAAATCAATTGATTGGAAAATTGAGGTGGGTTGACTAGGAGACATTCCACTGGACAAATAAGTTGAGTTGATGGAAAGTTGAAGGTTAAAGTGATCAACTGGTAGGTCGAATTTCATCCGAAAAGAGGTTGAAAAGAGTGTTATAAAAACATGATCGCGGAGCAATAAAAAAAAATGCAAAAATAAAACACAAAAGATACAAAATACAATAGATACACGTATATATGTGATTCACCTATTGTGGAATACATCCACCAGAGAAATTTATGGGTCCTTCCTTTATTATTATCTAGCAAATGAAGGGATACAACCTACAACACAATCGTTGTAACTTCCTCTTCTTCCTCTCATAGTCTCCTCACTCAGAATAAAATATTCACAATGATACATAGCCGCAATACATTTCCCTCATAAAAGAGGGTTTCCTTCCAGGGAAAAAAACCCTAACATAACTTATACCGTAAGATATGCGACCTTAAAATGAATGGTCCATATTTACTATGAAATTACAATATACATTTACAAGGAAATTTTTCCTTTGGGGGCTTCACCCTTGAATCCCCACCAGGAACGTTGTCCCCCGAACCCCCATTGGGGACCTTCTTTCCTCTAAACCCCCCAGCCATGTGATGGCCCCCCTTAGACCCCGCAAGAGGGGCAAGCCCGCCCTATACTCCCCTGTGTGGAGGAGTGTATATTATTCTGGGGTGTAAAGTCTTTGTGGGGTATAAACATGACTGAAAACAAAGGTCTATGAATCAAGAAGATAATCAGGCTCCACAACCAACAAAGAGGTCGAGTGAAAACTAATTAAAGACCAACTAAAGGTCGATTGGTGGTCAACTATCTCATGACCAACTGAAGTTCGACTAGTAATTGATTGTAACAGAATTTTGAGATTCGCAGTATTGCAACAAATAATATTCATGGATCTGTAACCATTTTTTGGTGCCATGATTTAAGGTTTTTCCTGTTGTAAAGCCTATAAATATGGAATTTTGTAGTGTTATAAAAGCTAATCTTTAGAAGAATCATGAAGATCATGTAGATGCAATCTGAATTGGCTGTAGGG
Source organism: Picea engelmannii (assembly GCA_009831015.1). Lineage (NCBI taxonomy): Eukaryota > Viridiplantae > Streptophyta > Pinopsida > Pinales > Pinaceae > Picea > Picea engelmannii. The sequence continues at coordinate 2,755 of WSFP011472387.1, forward strand.
TTGTTCTTGTGCAAATCAATTGAATAGGATGATGATTGTGTCTTAGGTGTAGACCAAGGTTAGTCATGTAACTCTTTATTCTTTGAATGAATAAGACAACAATAGAGCAGGAGACACTCAAGAAATGTTGGTTTTCTTGGTGTTGAAGCCACAACAACCCCCCCTTTACTTTTTCTTTTACAAGAAAAATGAAAGGGGCACCCTACTAAAATTTCAATCATATTGTCTATACTCTATTGCTTGGACCTAATGCTAATTATTGTCTACCTTGAGGGAGTTGGGTGGTTTGATCTTGATAGATGATTTTCTTTGATGGAGGTTGATTAGTCCATTTTCTCTTATAATTTCAAATGTATTCATGATGCTTCTTGACCTACGATGTTTCGTTGACATTTGTATGATGGAATCGAGACGTTATCGTCGGATCTTTTGCATATTCCGACGCGCTTGATGATTCTATGTGGCTGCAGGGTTTGATGTTTTATTGCATGTATTGAATGAGTTTTTTGTTGATGATTTTTCTGATTGACTAACTCAAACTATGCATCTCCATGCTTGCATATGGTCCTTCATGTCATCATCTTTATGCTTTCGCATGTGGATCCTACTCTTTTGTTTCAAACTCTAAATCTTAATCATAAAATAAGTAATCCATATTTTGAGTTGAGACTTGGCACATGTAGTATCAAGAAACTTATCTATATCCACCCATGATTATTGTTGAAGAACCTAACACTCATCTATAAGTTTACTTGTAGGCACAAAATATATTTTTTGTAGTTTTGGCGAGTCTCCTTTTGATTGCATGACTGATATTGTTTTTATGTTTTGCAAAAGAAGGTTCGCAAAGCCACTTCATTCACGTGACCAATCCATCCTTGAGATTCAAGTGGGTGAATATCTTGATCCTTACCCATATCCTTAACCTTGATTCTTACCCAAGCTTCCCCTTATTTGGAAGCGAGTTACATTGGCTTGCAGTTTCTTCGAGTTCTGAATCCCCCAAGGCTATCGAATCCACCTTTCCCATAGGCCTATCCCCAAGCCTCTTTAGATTGGTCTCTATCGGATTCTATTTTTCAATCTTCCCTCTCACCAAATTCCAGGCCAAAAGCCCATTAATATTCTTGGTTGTAAGTCCTTGTCATGTCGTCGATTGATGCTTATTCTCTATCTGTCACATTTGTATCATGCATAATGGTCTAGCGTAAGGAACATTTCCTTGATCTGGATGTATTCACACTCCTCGCAATCTTAGTAGGTCCTCCCTATGAGATGTGCATCTTGATTAGACTGACCTGTGTCATGCAATTGATTGGTTTCAATATCCTTTTTCCATTCGTTGCTACTTGTGGCATTGATTCATCACATGAAGTGTCGTATTCTTCCCCTTTGTCGCTTTCCATTTCGTTGCAGTTGAATCGCAGAGTTCTTGATCGTCATATGACATAGCTCCTCTCCTTGACACCCAGTTTCTTAAATCCTACCTTATATTCCTTATTCCTAATGTTGGCCCCTAGGTGTAGAACCTTTACCGGTGGAACCATAAGGGGCATGGAACCTTGACTTGTGTAAATTTTCCTAATTTCCTAATTTTTAATTTAATTTAATTTTTTATTTTTGTACATATTTTGTTTTATTTTATTTATTTATTTTATAATTGTTTATGTTCATTTTTCCCATGATTTTGCAAAACCACATGGTATTTCCCGTGGTTTTTATCCCCATGGTTTTCCCCTCGAATTACATCAGATATTTATTCTTTTTACATAGGGGAAAAATAAATCACATTAGATATTTAGTTTACATGGGGTAAGTGTATTTCTACATGGATAAACCATTTATGTTAAATAAACAAACCATGTGTTACCTAGTTTGTTTTGACCAAGACCTAAGGTGTACTATGTACGTCCTTTTTTTATATATTTGTTTAAATTTAACTTTTCTTTTTTTCTTTTTTTATATATGCTCATTTTATTTTTTCATTCTAATTGTAATTTCATTTTTCCCTTTAACCCCCATAAAACCCTAAGTTGTACATACCCATTCTATTTTTTCTCTTTTGATTTAGTTTTAATTTAACCTTTTTTTTATTTTTCCCTCACCCACCAAAATCTAATGTAACATCCCAATTACACCCCCATTGGTCCTCACATGTGCTTCATGATAATTCCCATTAAAAAATTAACATTTAATATACCTCCCTATTGTTTGAGAATTATTTCTATTTTCTTGGAATCTTTACCCCCTTCTCGAGCACCTTTTAACCTTTATTAATATTTTATTATATCCCAAGACTAAACTCTAGAAATAGTATTCGCCTTATTATATTATTATTTATAACCATGGTAAGTTGTCGTTGTTGGAAGTTACCATAGATATTTACAATTTACCAAGACCAACCCCCCCGATGACATACCTTCGACGACCATGAAATACACTTTGGAAGATTATTTTAGTATTTATATTGAAAGACATGCGCCCATGTGGGAAATATTATTATATTAATACTTTTCATATCATAATGGAGTGTTTTATCGTTAATTTACCTTTCTTAGGAATCGGTTGGAGCTCGAGTGTCGTCGGGAGAGTGATTTGAAGAGTGAAGCCTACGTCATCGTCGGAGAAGTTACTTAGGTTTATTACCTCCTTTACCATGACACCCAACAACCAACCTTCCAACATGCCTTTTTAATGTATTTGTTTGGAAGGTCATTTAATAATATTTATTATGGGAGAATGTTCTTATTGTTAGTACTGGATTTGATCTAGTAATTAGTGTGCACACTAATCAAGATTATGGGGCTTAAATTCAAGAGAAAGAGGCAGAAAAGGAAACATATAGATATCATGGATCAAATAAGAAGAGCATATGGTTGGAAGCCAAGGAACTTGACATTGAAAAATCAATCCCTAAGGGCCTGAGGTTGAGTTTCAAATACTTAGGTGCTTATTGGGAGCATAAAGGATCTTATCGCGCTAAAATAAATTTTAAACCCATTTCATTAGAGTCCATATCATATAACCAAGGCTTGAGGAACAAGCGTGCGTAAAAGTGTGGACCTAATCATTGGACGATAGCAAGCGAACCTGATCAACGGTTAAGGATGCATGTTGCATCAGAAAGGTGTTCAGGAGTTAACGCAACATTGGGGAACAATAGAGGTTTTAAGGAGACAAGTGAAAAAGAGTTAATGGTGTCGCATGGTAAGATACAAAAATGTAAAACCAGTCCCCTAGGGTCGCGGTAGTGGTATTCCGGCCCTGCCAGGTTGCATATCCACCAACCCATCGTGTATCTGTCCATTCACTTAGTGCCACCAAGAAACAACATATCATTCTTCCTGAACAACGAGGAAGTTGATGAGGACCTGACAAGTCAGTGACACATATTTTTTATCCTATCAAAGATCACCACCTATGGTGAGAAGGCCCACTAGAGTTTTTGGTTGTCCTATTGAGCCTAGCCACACATATGTTGAGTCCCTAAGGACACTTCAATGCCTGCATGGACCAATTCCAGGCTACCATGTTTCCATGGATCCATGATGAAATCGACATGATGTCATCAAAATTTCATGCAATTTCCACAAACTTCAAAAGGCTCTGAGCCATAAGGAAAGCGACGTGTGTTTGAAATAGGGGCACGAGGGAGAATGTTTCAAGTGAAAGGGGGATTTACTAACATCCTACCAAATCAGTAGGAAAAGATGTGACATATAATAGGATATCTAGCATCACATTTTCCATCCTTCACTCATCAGCATACCCCTACATGTAGTCGTCAGAGAACGACAATCATTACCTCGACATGTGCATTCACATGAGCTCGAGGTATTCACATATCATATCAAGTGGAAAACCATTAGCTCTTTGCAAAAACATATGTCAAGCTCTTATCAGGGAGAGTTGCAGAAAGCATGAGCCCCCCAATATACAATTAATTTGGTTTCTAAAGGTGAGTTACCTAGATTCCAGGTGTTTCAGATGATGACCCACCTCCGTCGACCCTCTGTCCAAGAGTGGATTATGAACCTTCTTGGCCACAGATGTTGGGAAAGTGTGTTATACACTTCATTAAGAAAGGAATGTACTTATCTAGTATCATTAATTTGAACTCAAGGACAAAAAGGAATTCGAGAATCTACCCTAAAGTGCATGGCCAATCCAATATGTGCACTAGAGAATCTTGAAGCACATGATTCGAGGGATTGGAAAATTGTGTCCTATATTATTGGGTGTTTCCAACTGGAAGGAAACATTTATCTTAACATATCGATAGATGAGAAAAAAGGTTCATGTTGAAATAATGGGAATCATGTAAAATCAAATGGAAAGTTGGGAATGGTTGGAAAACCAGACGTGGTATCAAGATTATAACAATGTAGAAACCATTTTCAAGAAGCAGTATTGGTCTGAATGAGTGGTTTCTCTCAAGAAGAAGCATCTATAAATCATCATAAGGAGCTCATTTTTAGGGTTGACACTTTGGGGAATTTAAGAGTATATTATACCCGAGCTATTTGATCAATATCCCCTCATACACAAACCAATTTTAAAGGCGGTAGGATTTAAGAGATTCAGCCCCTACGTTATGCTTTAGTTTGTGCTTCTTTTTTGTGTATGTTCTCTTGTAAAATCCATCCCTCTCATATTATGGCTTCTTGTATCAGATCCCCATGAATAAAATCTCGACCAACAAGTTTCATAACATGTATAGTGTAACTACATGATGCAAACCCCCACCCCTCCTAGGTTTCGTGTGACCTCTCAGTCTAGGATAGTTCTGTTGGAGTTGAATCATCTCTCAGATCCCTATTGGATCCCCTCCAATATTTCACAGGGCCATTAAAATATCATTAGGCACAGGTCTGAATAAATCTGTACCCTATGGGCTTCTTTTCTAAGTCCCTTTTACCTTAAAGTCATATTTTTGGCTCTAGCCCCTTAACTTCGGCCAAAATATCATGTAAATGAGGGATATGACCAAGTTCTTTGCTGGAAGGCGCTTATCTGGAGCTTCAGGCTTCGAAAACATTTACAACCCAAGACTTCAAATCCTCCGAACACTGAATTGGTGAATTCCCAAACTAGCACTTCGAAACTTCGGGCTTTGGGACTTCTGCTAACATAACGCTTCAAATGTCCTAAACGCCGAACAGGTGAATTTCCGAAGTGTCCAAGGATCGACAGTCCACACTTCTCCAATAGCCAATGACTGTGATCTACTTTGGAACTCTAGGCTTTGGGAGTTCTGAGACTCCAACACATACTACCTCCCGAATTGTCGAATGTCGAATTCGAAATCGATGACTCTTGCTCTTCCTGCAGCCAATGGTTGAGATTCACTTCGGAAATCCAAGATTCGGGAGTTCTCACTATTGATCACCACCAAATATATGAATTGGTGAACGTCGAATCAAAAAAGGGTTGGGATCTATGGTCCATGTGTCCCTGTCAACAAATGGCCATGATTAACTTCAGGCTTTGGGAATTTTTGTGCCAAATCACTTTTCACCCACAATCCTCTGGATTGTCGAACTTTCAGACACTCGCTAATATGCTAACATGTGTCCTTAATGATGAATGGTCGATATTTTCTCCACGGTGCTCCTCCTGTAGTCTAGGGTTGATCCAATGACCCAGATCTATGCTTGTCCAATCCAACGGTTGGTGCTCCTCCCTATGATCTACGGTGTAGATTCACTTAGGGACTTCAAAGATTCAAGGCTTCGGCCTCCTTCACAACAAATGACTTAAAACATTCGAAGCAGTGAAGTCTGAAGGACTTCAATGCTTAACGACCACACTCCTTACCTTGATCCAATTGTTGAGAGTGAGTATGTCTTCTTGCAAACAGATCTCGTTTATCCTTCTTCAAAATGAAGATATTCCTCCTCTTTGAGCTCTTCCGCTTGGATGGCTTGAACTCGGGTGCACTCCTTGCACTTCCCTCCTCAGCTTGGGACTTGTAAAAGTCACCTGTGCTTGAATTGCACTTTCTTCTCCTCATATATTTTCTCCAGTCAAAGGACTCAGACCTTTGTGCACACTTTTTGCTTCCCTCTTGAGTTTGGAACTTATGATAAATTCTCTTGCACTTAACTTGTGCTTCTCCCATAGTCTGGAACTTGGAATGTTCTCTAGTGCACACTTGTGTGATCTCTCCTAATCTTGGAATTATTCAGCTTCAAAGGGGCTCGACCCTTTTTTCTTCAAATAACTCCTTTTTCCCTCCTAGAACCCACACTCTTTCTCCTGATCTTTTGAACATTGTCAAAGTTTTCCTTCAGAGCCCTCATGGTTGTCTGTGCACTTCCTCCTGAGCTTTACCAACACTTTAACATTGTGTTGGCTTTGTGCACTCCTTTCACTCGCCTCTCCTGAGTCCTGAATTTTAAAGACTCACCTGCACACTCCTTGCGCTTTCTCTGTACACACTTGTACTATTCCTCTTGAGCTTAACCAATTATGGTGTGCCCACTTGGAAACCTTCTCACAGAGCTCTTGAATCAGTTCTAGTGCAATCCTTGTGCTTGCTTCTCAAATTTCTCGGTAACTCTGGTGTGTACTCCTTCCACTTCCTTCCCTTCTGATCTTTTACACTACTATGAGTGTAGGCAAACTCCTTGTGCTCGCTCTGTGGACTCCTTGCACTATTCCATCTGATATTGTGGTTTGTTTCGGTGTTCCCACCTGACACACTCTCCCTGGACTCGAAACTGAGTTCTTGCACACTCCTTGCGTTGGCTTCTTAGAGTTTTCCAACAACTCTCGTGTGCACTCCTTGCACTAGCCTTAAGAGCCTAAAACACTCAGAAACTCACAGAGATAGGGAAGTCTATCTATTCCTTCAAAGGGAACATTTAAGAATTCATAGCATTCATAATCATGCACAGTTAAACATTCATAAAACAAACATTCATACACAGAGAATGTACACACAGAGAATCACATGCAAGTAAATTTGCTCTTGTATTAAATTTGAATGCTTTTTACAATGTATACAATACTTGACTGCAACAGGGTCTCAGTTCTCCTTTCCTCTCCTCTCTTCTCATGAGCTTCTCCTATCTCATGCTCTAATCTTCTAATGATCTCAATACATTGATATTTTTACAAAAGAGGGGATTCTCAAGCCTTCCTCCACCCACTCACATTAAATTACAATAAATTCACATCTAGTCTGAATCAGATCTAGACTCATCTACCTGTCAGCCATTAAAGCGACTTACACTCATCCTTACACATATACAATGGCTTGGCCCTTCTTGATCCTGTCAAACTTTAATTACGTTAAATTTACAAATTTAAAACAAAATGAGAAGGTTGGCACTTCTATATCCTTGGGATCTACTACTTCCTAGTGCATTATTGCGTTGGTCGTTGATGCGTTGTTGATGCTCCTGCATCACTGCGTTTGTTTAGGTTATGATCTTGAATTGATTTCCTCTTAATGTATGACCAATTCATGTCATTTTTTCTTGTATTCAATGATGTCCATAGGGTACCTCCATGGATTTAAATATATGATTTTTTTTACTATTTGATGCATGGTTTAATGATCTGGGACAGTTGTTAGAACTGTTGAATTCTTAATTTCTCAACACATTATTCTTTCCATAGACTGTGAGATTCACCTTAAAGTTGCTTCACATGTTTAATATTTTGTATATATTCTAAATCCATCCCTTCTCAAATTAAACTCAAATTTTTTGAAGAACTCATGGACATATGCCTCTTAATGTTGAATGTTTTAATGTTGGTTCATGTATTGTTTGAGGGTTGAGAGTTCTGTAAGAGAGAGAGAAAAACTTATCTATAATTTTTGCATAATCTCTTATGTTATCAACATGGCTTTAAGGCTCGCTCTAAGTCTTATCCCTTGGGATTCCTCGTCATAGTTCCATTGATAGCTTGAAACATATTGAGGGACAACATATGAAATGGCATCGTTTCCAGGGAATGGAATTTGAAGTCATATTTCCATGGGGATACGACATTGCAAGATCTGATAATCAAAGGTGAACTAGTTTCAGGCACATAATTGTTGATTATTTCACTTGGCGACTCCACAGAAATAATATATGGAATATAATAGAAGATATACCAGAAGAAACTCAAATCCTAGGTGTACTCCAGTATACTCAGACCCCGAGAATATCGTGACCTAGAGAAATCTCAGAGAACATCAAATATCTTTGTCTTAAAGTAACCCTAATTTGGAAACTTCTCCTTTTGTTGTTCATGTAAGTAGTGAATCTCTTGAGGTAGTTGATATACATGTTGATTCTACCTCTGCTACTAAGCTACCTCTTAAACCTTTAATAGAACTAATGAATTATCCTTTAGGATTATGTCAAGGAATGATCTCTTCCTTCAATCCCATTCTGAAAACCCCTATTAAAACCCCATATGTCAAAGCCCATAACCATATCTTGCAAAACCTTATGGCCAATTTAGGAGGAGGAAGAGCTGGGGGAAATCAACCTCCCCCACCGTGTTTAAACCCTTGGGTCATGGCCAGATTCGTCCCTTTGAATATGCCTATGCATGTCCATGACCTCCCTAAAAACTACTTGAAGTTGTTACCCAAGTAAAATGGTGAACCAACCCTATCTTTTGAAGAATACCTAGCATCCTTTTAGGATTTCACTGATAACTTATTATAATATTATTTTAATATTAATCATGAGAGTGAACTAGAGTGTGCCTCACCTACCTCTCGTGTTGACGATGAAGACCTTGGTTGGGGGAACTGGGGGATTACCATCATTGAAGACTATGGGGATTTCATATCCCACGACAAAGACCTTGGGCTATGTCAATTTTGGTGGAGGGGGAAATTATTAATATTATTTATTTATTTTATTTATTTTTTATTTATTATTTTTGTTTTTGTTTTATTTTATTCATTTTTAATGATTATTTTTATTTTTGTTGATTTTTCATTTTTATTTTATTATTTCCTAGTTTCACTTGAATTGGGGGAATATTTTAATTTTTTGTTATTTTAATTTTAGTAATTTTCGTTTTTACTAGGGGGTAATTAGATTAATTTTGATTTTGATTTTGATTAACTTTCACATAGGGTTAAGGATAATTTTATTAATTTTGTTTATTACTCGTAATTAACATAAGTTAATGTAATTAATTTTGCTATTTCCTATTTTATTTTATTATTGTTATTTCCCTAATTTTTGAGAGGGAAATTAGCTAAAATTATATTACAAGCCATTGGTCATATTCCTTTCTAGGTTCTTATTCAAATTAGCTATATAGGCTAAGACCATTTAAACCACTAATTGTTGGATTCTCTTTTTCATGTGAGATTTATATTTTCAAGTTAAATATCAAAGGCCTAGATTCACCCATAGGCATGATCAACGACTACTGAGCGACATTTTTCAAATGGGCATAACTTGAGTTGCAGGCATCGAAATTGATCCCATGACACCTCGTTGGAATGGTATCATACATAGAAATGCAGTGGAAAAGGTATCCATGCCATAAAAGTGATAGAGGATATCAGAAAAGGTAGAAAACAATAGACCACTAATTTGGGGGCAGAAATGACTGTGCAAACTTCAAACAACCATATTTGGGGATACAGGCAACAAAATCAAGCCCGTGATAGCTCACCAGAAAGATAAAAGAGAGAAGAACATGATGGAATAAAAAAATTTGGAATATTGAGAATAAAAATTCTCTGAAAATTCATAACACAAAAGAATATTGAATTTAATTGAAGGACAAGTTGGGTCATGTTCAAATAGTTGCAACTCAACCTACATGAATACAAATGTTGGAATACAATTGTTGTTATCCAAAAACCAACAAAAATTAGTCTCTTCCACAATCGTTGAAGTTAATATCCATTATAGGGGGTTAACCCATGTCGTGAAACTCACGGGAATCAATGAACCCAATCCCCAACAATCTACCCCCCAGCTCGTCCGGGCGAGTTTCGAACTTGAGACCTATCGCTCTGATACCATTTTTTGGACTACAATTTCCTTTAGACAAAAACCCATAGGAATTAATCTCTACCACAATAGTCAGAGTTAGGATCTATGAGAGGGGGTTAACCCATGTCGTGAAACTCAAGGAAGCGTTGAACCCAATGTCCAATACAAAATTGAACTGGCAGGGGCACAATTAAAAAGCTAAGACAGAGGAGAAGGAGCCAAAATGATCTCGTTCAGCAGGCTAAATCCATAATTTCCCATAATGACTCGACGAATTTAGAAGACAACACCAACAAGCAGAGTCGATAAAATTTTAGATGAATATCATTTGTAAACTACCCGAGGGTGAGAATAGCCACTCCGAATTCTCATTAGCTTCCATTTTTCACTCTTGCATATTCATTTTCAAAATCTGAAATAAATTAGGGGAAAATGAAATGAACAACCACGAGAGATGAAGAGTCTCTCTTGTTTTATAAAACAGAGCTCGTTGAATGTAAAATATGACTTTTTCCCTTTGTGAATGATGAACAATATTCTTACTTCTGAATGAATAAAGAGAAAGAGCCATTCTAGAAATTTGGGGCTTTGGTGAATGTATGCGAGACTATTCTTTGTGCATTTGTCTTCTGTCTGAGTAGCATAGAATTATGTTGTGTGAACAATTTCTCCACTCTATTATATATGTTCATGTTGTCACATGTTTACTTATGAGTATAGAAATATTGTTATGAATGCATTGTGCAACTAATTGTTTATGTAATTGTAGAATTGTTGTTATCACTTATCATTAGCATATACGAATCATTTCTGGTTCTGATGATATTATCTTTCACTATACTCATTCAATTAGTTTTTCTCTCGGGATAGGTTAAAAGTAGTTAGGTTAGATTAGTTTTGTTTTAGTTAGATTAGACTTAGGACCGATTAGAATTATTTTGGGGATAGTTCATTGTTTTTCCCCTTTTTGTTCTTTTAATTTTGAGCAACAACGAGTCCCACATACTCATCAGAAACACTACACCAAACGAGAGTTGGTATAATTGGGACCTATCATCGGGCATTCTCCCTTACCTGCTTGACAATCCATTTGGACTTGTCAACATAAATGGAACTATAAGGAGGGCCAAATGACAAGCTGAGTCTATGGAGTCATTCTGATAAAATTGTTTTAATTTACTAATGTCTCCATCCCATATCCATTTATAGAGATGTTTTTTTGGTATTGTACCTCCCAAACTTCCTAGAAAGATTTTACATTTCTTGTCACAAATTAAATTTGATGGCAAGGGTGAGATGACTGCATCTAAACATGCTTTTAAATTATGGAATTTTTTTCTTCTCACAATATTATTGATGGAAGTGTCATTTACAGATTGTTCACTCTCACTTTTGTAGGCCGATTCAAGAGCTAGTGTGAGACTTTGTAGGTTATCTCTATTCACACATGGGAGCCATTTATGTGAAATTCATGAGAAAAAATGAACCCAATGTTCAACAATCTCCCCCCGAGCTCGTCCGAGTGAGTTTCAAACTCGAGACCTATTGCTCTGATACCATTTGTTGTACTACGATTTCCTTTAGAACAAAATCCACATGAATTAGTCTCTGCCACAATTGTCAGAGTTAGGATCCATGAGAGGGGGTTAACCCATGTCGTGAAACTCATGGGAATCATTGAACCTGATGTTTAATACAAAATTGAACTAGCAGGGGCACAATTGAAAGCTAAGACAAAGGAGAAGGATCCAAAATGATCCTGTTTAGCAGGCTAAAGCCATAATTTCCCACAATGACTCAACGAATTTAGAAGACAACACCAACAGGTGGAGTCCATAACATTTTAGATGAATATCATTTGTAAAGTTCCTGAGGATGAGAATAGCCACTCAGGATTCTCTTTAGATTCCATTTTTAACTCTCACATATTTATTTTCTAAATATGAAAGAAATTATGGGAAAATGAAATGAACATCCACGAGAGATGAAGAGTCTCTCTTGTTTTATAAAAGAGAGCTCGTTGAATGTGAAAGAGGATTTTTTACCTTTGTGAATGATGAACAGTATTCTTACTTCTGAATGAATAAAGAGAAAGAGCCATTCTAGAAATTTGTGACTTTGGTAAATGTATATGAGACTATTATTTGTGCATTTTTCTTATGTCTGAGTAGCATAGAATTATGTTGTATGAAAAATTTCTCCACTCCATTATAGTAGGTCTAATTGGGACCTTCCATCGGGCGTTCTCCCTTACCTGCTTGACATGCATTTGGACTTGTCAACATAAATGGAACTATAAGAAGGGCCAAATGACAAGTTGAGCCTGTGGAGTCATTCTGATTAAATTGTTTTAATTTACTAATGGCTCCATCCCATATCCCTTTATACGGATTTTTTTCTGGTATTATACCTCCCAAACTTCCTAGAAATATTTTACATTTCTTGTCGCAAATTAAATTTGATGGCTAGGGTGAGACGATTGCATCTAAACATGCTTTTAAATTCTTGAAATTTTGTTCTTCTCACAATATTATCGATAGAAGTGTCATTTATAGGTTGTTCACTCTCACTTTTGCAAGCTGAGTCAAGAGCCGGTGTGAGACTTTGTAGGTTGTCTCTATTCCCACATGGGAGCAGTTTATGTTTCAATGTTTGCATGATTTTGAGAATTATGATTATGATTATTTATGTGCAGAGATATCAGAGTTTATGAAGAACAAAGATGAATCTCTTGAAGATTTTTTTATTAGACTTATTCATATTTTCTATAGATTTCCTTTGGATGATAGGTCGTCTACCGATGATTTGATATCCTTTGGATGATATTCCCTCTACCAATGATTTGATTTCATTATTATTTTCTCTTACTAATGAAACATATGAGTCAGTGGATGAAAAATCTAAATCATGTTTTAATGTTTCTTCACAAGCTAATTTGGATTTGCATAAGAATGTTGGAAATGTTAATGACTTGGTTGGACTTGGTTTTTATGGGTTTTTATTTACTATGGGGGATACAGATCATAGATATAATTCTTTTTTGGAATAAACATATGTGTCTACCCACCATTACATTCCCCCTTTTATTCCTTATGATGAAAAAGATACCTCTTGTGTTGTAAATTTAAGTTCATATTTCTCAGTACTTGACCAATATGAGGGTTTTCTTGTTGATAATAGGACACTTTGGGTCACATCGATGGATTTATCATGTTATCATTATTCTATATCATATTTTTCATCACAAGGAATTGATGAGGAATTTAGGACACACATGAAATGAATTCTCCTTCACAGGTGGACAATGTGAAATTAAGTTTTGTTGACTTGAATTTTCCTTATGTTATAAATTCCCTTGATAAAAATTATAGAGAAAGGATGTTTTTCTACTACTGGTGAATTATTTAGTGAAGTAGTGAAGCTTATTTTTCTAAAATTTATTTTAATGTGCTCCTCTCCTCTAACCATGAGTATGCTATGAAGTATATTTCAGATTCTCATATTATGTAGGAGAAACACAACCATGTTGATCTCTTTTTTTCAAGAGAAGAAATTAACATACAAGACATACCATTTTTATCACAACAATCCATTTTTTTCTTGGAAGAGGAAGACCATGTGTTGAAGAAGAATGTGTTGATTGTGAAACCATTCCTAGTATAAATTCCACTGATTCACAATTAGTCAATGATGTGCTTAAGGAAGAGGAAATAACATTCAGGTAGTCACTTGTTGAAAATGTTTCATGTTCAAGAGAAGCTTTTAATTCTCTTAATTCTTTCACTTATTATTATTTGTATCCTGATCTCTTTAATGATTTTATTTTGCAAGAAGACACCCATTGTTCTAATCAAATGAACTCAATAGGTTTGAAATATTTTGAAGTAATTGATGGTGGTAATGTGCATATGGAATATAGAGAGCATAAGGTCTCTTCCCTTGAACTTAATACAACTATACCTTATCATCATTTTTCATGGGATGAAGGAAATGTTGTAGAAAATATATATATCATACCATGTCTGCTTTTGTTTCATATTCAATTTCAATTAGTAAAGAGTCTTATTATTCAAGTATCCCTTTAGTTAATATTGTTGATGTTAGTGGCTTCCACCATTGTCTTGAGGATTTTTCTTATGCCATGGTGGGTACTAGCCCATGTATATCATTCAATTCTACCAGTCTATCTCAAGAAGATGGTTTCTTGAAGTATGATCCCCAAGAGGCTTGTCAAGAAAATGAGGCACTTCGGTCTACAGCGATGGTTATATCAAACCCTCGTTCTTTGGTTTGTCTTTTGGAGTTAATAAGTTTATTAGCACAATGACTCTCTCAGCAAGTACACTTCACATAAATTCTATGCATGATTCTCATTCGATATGCTACTTTCTGTTAAACTCCCTCTATCAATTCTATGTTATCCATGGCCGATTTTATGATAGACTTAAGAAAGGGTTGGAGGAATCTTATTCAACTTATGTTCCCATGAATTTTCATTATCACATATTTAATATACTGGATAGAGTTTTCTGTGCTTTAATTTTTCCTACTCTTACTATATCTTTATCCGAAGCTCTATCACTAATATTTTGTCTTGAACATATGTTTGTAGGCTTGGAATAATGTTGAACATTTTGATATTGGTTCATGTATTGTTTGAGGGATGAGAGTTCTATAAGAGAGAGAGAAAAAATTACCCATAATTTTTGCATAATCTATTATGTTATCAGCATGGCTTTAAGGCTCACTCTAAGTCTAAGCCCTTGGGATGGCTTGGCATAGTTCCATTGATA
>WSFP011472388.1:0-17515 GCA_009831015.1 Picea engelmannii
AGTACACTGAATATACTCCAACACAACCTGGATCTGTCAAAAAATATCCAGGGTCTTCATGTCCACCACTCTATAGTACGAATCTAACCATGTGAATACATGTGTCGAAGTCAAACATGGTAGAAACCACTTGATTACCGATCATTGGTGTATACCATTAACAAGCATGAGGGAAATCACCATTAATGTCAATGACTCCCAAGGTATACTAGTACAATCCAACAAATGTGAATTAATGAGCTGAAGTCGAACACTTGGCGGAATCTCTCGATCAGGGGTCAATAATGAAAACCCATTTTCGAAAGTAAGGAAACCTGCCATTGAGGCATGCAAGTTCCAAGGTACCAAGTAGTTTCTAAGTCTAATTCCTGGATAATGCGTTGAAGTCATTAGGAAAAGACTCATCACAGGAGGGCCTTAATGTATCCCCCATCAATGACACGAAACATGTAAAATGATTTGATGTAGGTCAGAGTAACAAGTGATTCAGGACTGACTCAGGGATGGTCGATGCAATAGAAAGCTTAAAGACTGCAGAAATGGTCGATGCAGTAGAAGGCTTTCCAGGTTGAACTTCTCTTTGAACATATTGACGACACAACAATTGTCTTGGAAACACTGACTCAACAACAGGGATCACAGACCGATTTGTAATCTTATAAAGGAGTATGATCAGGAGACAAGTAGATTTTCCAACCTAGACACAAATCAAGTGAAAGGGTTTCATGTTCAAAAGTGACTCTTTCATGGAATACAGGTTTAGACACAATTCTTTCCCAATTTTCCCCCCACCATTTCTGGCGAGTACCTCTTTATTTTTATGCAAGCTTGAGGAGGATAACATATGCTTGTAATGTAATCTCATCCTTTGGATGAGTCCCTCGGAGTATGTTTAACGGACCCTAAGAAGGAGTGGTTCGGTCCCATATGGGCCTTTAGATGTTTTTTTTATGAGTCCAAAGAAAGAAAACTCAGGGGTTTTTCATGTTTATAGAGTCTAAAAAACACTTAAAGAGAACTCTCTCAGTTCCTTTTTCGTAAAGTAGCCTGATGAGACTAAAAAAGAGATAAACTATCTCTCAACAGATGTTTTCTTCAAATACTTTAACGAGCATGACGAGAACAAGGTTGCTCAACAATCTTTTCATGTTTAGAGAGTCTAAAAAGAGCTTAAAGTGAACTCTAGGGGGTTCCTTTTTCGTATAACCTTTACGAGTCCGAAGAAGTGATAAAATTATACTCGGTTACATTCTCATTGATTTACAAGCACGAGAAAGAACAAAGACTAAGCTTGGTAACTTATTCTCATGTATTTACGAGCATGAGAAAGAACAAAGACTAAGCTCGGTAACTTATTCTCATGTATTTACGAGCATGAGAAATAACAAAGACTAAGCTTGGGATTGTTTTTATTTTTACACAAGCTTTAAAACAAAACAAAACTATGCTTGGACCTGGTTTCATTTTTATGCAAGCTTGAACCAAAGGGAACTATGCTTGAGGTAAGTGGTTTCATTTTTACACAAGCTTGAACCATATAAAACTATGCTTGTGACTTCCCAACACATAACACATGGATGGTTGGTACTTAGCGCCCAGCTTAATAAGCTAGCGGCTCTACTTCAACATGAAGTCCATAGGCTGAGAGTATTGCCCCCCAAGCTTTGTTTCATCCAACTACAAAGGAGAATGAAATGAAGCTTCAAATACTAGATGAAGGACTTGACTCAAATAGAGAGGGGGAAAACTATTTCATTTTTTAACGAGCTTGACATAGAAACAAGAACTATGCTCGTAACCTCTGTTTCTTTTTTTTAACAAGGTTTCCACAGAGATGAAAAAACTATCCTCGTAAGTGGTTTCATTTTTTAACGAGCTTGAAATTATAAAACTATGCTTGAAGACCTTTGTTTCATTTTTTAACGAGGTTGCCTTAGAGATGAAAAAACTATCCTTGGACTCTCTTCTTGTTCATGGATTCCAAGAGGACAAGGCTCTGGAAGGACACCATGTCAAGGGACAAAACTCAGTCATGGATTCCAAGAGGTCTTCACTGGAAGGAAGAAACACACTCTGGAAGGACACCATGTCGAGGGTCGCGACAGGAGTAAAGAGATCAAACTCTAACAACCCTATCGAAGAGATCACCATGTCAACTATTGGATCTAAGTCATCAGAAGTTGAATCCATGGGTGACAATGCCACACAATTGACCTGTGGCTGGGGGGATACCATTTGCATAGAAGAACCATTTAGGAAGGCAATCCACTCAGGGTCAATGAATGAAAGTTGATCAACAGTCACAACTCGTCCATCATGAGGAAAAGATATCACACAAAAAAGAGTAGACACAATAGCTTTCATGGCATAGACATAATCTCGTCCAAGGAGTAAAGAAAAATCCAAGGGGTATTGGACTACCATGACGTCAATAAAGATAGTTTTCCCTCCCAAAGTTACAAGAAACTGAGGAAGGGTCCCTAAAGGTTGACTGGTTCTTCTATTAAAAGCTAACAGATTCCGCATAACCAACACAAGCTAAGGATAACCCAAAGCCTACCAAGCAATAGAGGACAAAATACTAACGGACGCACCTTCATCTATCAGTGTCTGAGGAATATATCAACCACAAACCTGTACTGCAATCTGGAAAGGAATGTGAGAGGGAAGACGAGGTTCAGTTAGCACACCCTAATCAAAACAGATGGCCTCATTACTTGGAGGGGGTTCCATGGGAGAAGGAGGAATAGCCCCCGGCATGGTAGATTTTGTATCAACGAGAAAAACATGGGCAGTATCGAGTTTACTCTCTAGCGGGAGATTAGGATCGACCGATGGAGAGATCAGATCGACCACTTGAGTTTCATTCTCCAAGGAGAGAATGGGGTCGATAGATGGAAACAGATCGACCACTTGGGTGACCCTCTCTAACGGGAGAGTGGTATCGACTAAGGATGGGATCGGATCGACCATTTTAGTTTCACTCTTTGAGGGGAGAGTGGGATTGACCGAGGAAGGTATCGGATCAACCACTTTTTCAATTGGTTCAACTAAGGATGTGACCAGATTGACGACATGATCAACCGGATGGACCGGTGAAGGGACCAGAGCGATCATTCCATCAACTATTGGAGGGTTGAGAGAAAGCTTACGATAAGCAACTAGAAGTTGAGGTTGTGAAATAGTCATGTCTTCCAGTAATTTAGAGGCTTCGTCCATACAAGGGAAAAGGTGAGTGAGATGACTCCCTTTGCATAAAATGCACGGGAACTTGACTCTACTTTTCTTTTTCCCAACGGTATCATGACTAGTTGACCAGAGGTCATCAGTATGTTGTTCAGAGGATAACGACATAGGTTGGCGAGGATGTGTAGACCATGCTTCTATAACCTTGAATAGACCCACACATTCCTTAAGAAGATGGCTACCCTTACAAAGCTTGCAAGGGTACTTGGTCTTATGGGTTGTTTGGGTGATCTTGACATCATCAACAATCCCAGCACAATTAACAGTAACTGGTTGTTTTCCAACATGTTTGACAACGGTTGGAGGTTTTCACTCTCGCTTATCTTTCTTCTTCTTAATCTTTCTTTTCTTCTTCTTCTTATTCACCGAGTTACTAGCTTCATAACTTTCACCCGACGAAGAAGATGAAACGCAAGGCGATTTTGCAAGAGAAGAAGGCATAGAAGACCTTACTGGTGAAGAAGTTGAAGGATCAACATGAGGTTGATGCTCTTGGGGGGAAGTGCTTGTGACTGAAGCACTAACTGCATTCAGGATTACTTGAGTGGAAAACAACCATACTGGTAATCCAATAGTGAGACCCGGAAGGCACAAAGTAGCGATGTGAGGAGGACCAATGTTTCCATACGAAGGAAAAACAAAAGGTTCCCCTAGAGCAGGGGTTCCTTCAGTGGTCATTCCAGGAACTGACACCATTAAATAAATCCAACCTAGAGTCTGCTAGGGAAAACAAACAACACACGCTAAAAATCTAGTAAGCAAAGGAAACAAACAAAACCTACCATAGAGTCAAGAAGGTTTTTTTTTGGGATGGCCTTAAAACTGATGTTCAAAGGTTTGTGGCATAGTTTTTGGTTTGCCAACAAAATAAGGTGGAAACAATTATGACCCCGGGTCTTTTACAACCCTTAGCCATCCCAAGTCAGCATTGGGAGGAGGTTTCCATGGATTTCATCATAGGGTTACCGAAGTCTGAAGTAAAGAGTGTCATCATGGTGATTTTTGATAGACTGACCAAGTACACACACATTTGTGCACTCTCTCATCCCTTCAAAGCTAGTACAGTTTGTTGAAGGAAAATCTCCTTGCGGACAGGTAGATCTCCTCTTGAGAGCTAGACTCTTAACTCTTAAGACAAAAGATGCTTATCATGGTCACTGACTTCCTTTTAGATCTATATAAACTAATGTGTGAGGAGGAAGGAGAAATGAAGTACCTTTTACTGATGTTTGTCCCTGCACGGTCCGAGTTGAGCTCCAATCTTTCGCTCCTTGATAAGCCCCGTAGACAAACAAAATTACAAACACTTCCTACTCTATTGATATTAGTTCGAAATAGACCTATCTATTAGAGACAAATCAATGTGAGATCAAACATAGATTTGAAAGAAATAGGCTAAGCATATCATATTAAAGAGAACAACAACGGAGGATACTTACAACCATAGATGTGAGTGTAGTAGCTCCATCAAGCCCTCCTTGTCTGAACCCTTGCTCAAATAGTCCACACATTGAATACTGATGCTATGAAAGACACCTTCTACATGAGACCATAGGTCATATGCTTCACAATTCTTTCCATCCCTTTTCACCATGAGAAGGCATGTTTAAATAAGCTTGGAGAGGCCCAACTACTTGAGATATCTTTGGAGTAAGTTGAGGATTTTCCTCCTTTAGTTATGGATCTACCCTGTGATCATGGCTTGGCAAAGGATTCGAATCCAACTACCTTTAGATATTGAGAGGATATTCCCCTCGTTCTTCTCAACAAACCATTTTTTTGCCTAGAATAGGTAGCGCTCTCTCAAAAGGGGTGTCAGAGTGTTATAGCGCTCCATGGCAATGTATAGGGGGAGCCAACACTTGTAATAGTAGTAGCCCTCCACAAAAAGAGTATACAAGCGTTATAATTCTCCCTAAGAGTGTACAGGGGAGCGCCAACACTCCTAATAGTGGTATAGGGGAGCGTTCTCCTCTGAAACTCAATTTTTAATGGTCTTTTCAAATGGAAAGAGGTTCATAACGCTTTTAACCCATTCCTCTTCTTCCAAATCAAATGTTTGAGGTGTTTCAAGTGTCCTTCCGATGTCATTATAAGCACGACATAGGAATTATGGCAGTATGCTTTCTCTGACATTTGTGACACTTACGACCAAAATGCGACACTTGTGACACTTGTAATGACGACACTTGCGACACCATCGAAGTGAGTAATTTTGATGTGTAACAGATTTCCCCCCAAAATATGAAGTTAGAAGACGAGGAATGATAACTGAAATGCTTTGTAGACTTTCAAGCAAGGGTATAGATGCAGAGAAATTGACAGAAGTTGCACACAAACATCCAACAAATATTATGACATGTTTCAAACCCAAGGCAAGCATACGTATGCTTGGGTGATAAAGACTTGCAAGGTATGGCCACCATAAAATACACTGCGGATCCATAATTGTATTGATAAAAGGTATAGCCACTGAGGATATAGTGTGGATCTATAATCCTATGACCTGAACTGATCGTAGCCATGGAGAATACATAGTGGATCTATGAGATGACAAAACATAGCCACGACCAATACAACGTGGATCTATGTGACAATATATGTGTCATTTCTTCAGGAGAAATTCCATTGCAACCTGGGTAAAGTACATATCAAAGAGATCACTCAACCCAGGGTCTTCTTAGCGATCCTGATGTAGTATGAATATAACCATGTGAATAGATGTCCTGATGTCGAACATGGCAGAAACCACTTGATTACCGGTCAATGATGTAAACTGTTAACAAGCGCGAGGGAAGTCACCATTGATGTCAGTGATTCCCAAGGTACTCTAGTACATTTCGATGAATGTGAATGGATGAGATGAAGTCTAACATCTGTGGAATCATCCGATCAGAGGTTGATGATGTAAACCCACTGTCGGATGTGAGGAGGCCTACCATTGAGGTATGCAGGTCCCAAAGTACTAATTCGTTTCTAAGTCTAGTTCCTGGATAATGTGTTGAAGTCAACAGGAATAGACTCATTGAAGGAGGGCCTTGATGTATCCCCCATCAACGACATGAAACAGACACAGAGATGTAATTGGTAGATAAAATGAACATGGACTTACACAGGTATTGAGACCAGATATTCGTGATGGCTGACTCTCGAGGCAGATACTTCCCTTGAACACTGAGGCACGACAGCAGAAACATGACATGGGTCAAAAATTGATGATGCAGTGGATGTTGTGACTTATGTCAAGTGACCCAAAGGAGTATAGGAAACTCAAAGGATTGGCTCAATGCAGAGGTTCAGCGGATTAAAATGTGTGCAAAGACAAAGTGTCATGTTCAAGGGTGACCATAAGAGTTACCTGGTGATGTTCTCAAAAACTGCTTAGCTTGCTTCTTTCAATTTTTCCCCCCATCCAGATAGATGAGTACCTCTTTTTGATTTAACGAGCTCGAGGAGGGTAACACATGCTCGATATAACTCACCTTCAGTAAGTTCCTCTTCCTTTGTTTAATGAACTAGAAGAAGTAAGGGTTCGGTCCCATATGGGCCTGTCGATGTTTGTTTAGTGAGTCCAAAGATAGAAAAATCGAAGGTTTTTCATGATTGTAGAGTCTGGAAAAACACTTAAAAGAGAACTCTCTCATTTTATTTTTCGTAAAGTTAGTCTCACGAGGCCAAAAAAAATATAAAATACCACTCGAAAGACACCCTTTCGGACCTTTTAACGAGTGTGAAAGGAAGCAAGATCACTCGACGATATTTTCATGTTTAGAGAGTCTAAAAAGAGTTTAAAGACAACTCTAGGGGGTTCCTTTTTCGTGTATCCATACAGGTCCGAAAAAGAGATAAAAGTTTACCTGGTGCATTCTTATATTCTTGAGCTTGAGAATGAACTAAGACTACGCTCATGGATATGACAAGGTAAAAAACGATCAAAATTGCTCTGAAATCTGTAATGTCAAAATTGCAATCCAGAGGTTTAGTGAGGCCATCATATTTGTAAAGAAACCTAAAAGTAACTATACTTTATAAAAAAATGGAAATTTGTAAATAGTAGTACAAGGAAAAATCTTCAATTACCATTTCATTTGCATAAGGATTTGTAGCAGTGGAGATTCTCATTTTGGAGGTGGATCTTGTTTTGCTTGGCACCGGAGCTACGGTTGATCATTTCTCTCGCTGTTTGGACCAGGTAAATATTCATTTCCTCCTCTTTCAATTAAACGGTTCAAAATTTGTTTTCACAACAATACTTGAATAAAAAACGAAAGCCCTAGGTCGTCCAAAAAAAGATCAAATCGGCCCCTGTTCAAAATGATGGAAAAGACCACCTGTTTACAAAAACGCCTTCAAGAGGTTGTAGCATGGATTCCAACATGTTGATGCTTGAGTGGATTGGTTTTTTTTTCTAAGGAACACAATAAGAAACCCAAAAAATGCCCACTCAGCCATCGAACTGTGGATGAAAGTTATTTTAATTTAAAACATTTTGTTGTAGGCTATGGGGTTGCGTAGTAATATTGAGTAATAAAAAGGGGCGTGGTTCTTTTTGAACAACATATACAATGAAGTTCAAGTTTTTTTTTTTCAATTACCTAAAAAATTGTCGAAAGTGTGAATAATGAAGATTTTGCTCTTTTTTTTGTTTGCAGGTGATTTCGGCAACAACCATGATTGAATGGAAGGAACGGGAGCATGAGCTCAATGATTTGGCTACTTTATGGAGTCCTTGCATGCAGGCCACGTTGAGAGATTGTGGTCTTCTCAAATTCTTCAAACTATAAAATATGAAGAAAGAGATCCTTCTACTTGAGCATATGATCAGTTTGTGGGATGTCGCAAAGTAAGGGTTTCAAATCAGAATGGAGCTTCTAACCATCAAGTTGGAATATGTATACTTCTTGAATAGCCTCTCAAAAAGAGGGGCTCCTATAGCTTTTTCCAGACAGAGGGTGCTTCCTAAACCTATGGATGTGTACCTAGCACGTCATTGTGTCCCAGGAGAGAGACTGGTGGAAGGCAGAATCCCAATCAAGGATAGCAGAGAATTACCCCTTCGGTCTATTGTGTTTGCTATCATGAGTGTGATAGGAAGCACCAACACGCATATGGCATCAAGATCATAGGTAGCTTATGGTGTACAGTGTTTAGTGCCAACACTGTTTAACTGGAGCGCAGGGTTTCTTCGGAACATGAAGGAAAATATTTCGAGATGTAGAGTGGGGGTAGAAGTAGTTTGGATGTGGTTCTTTCTTGGTATCATTCTTCTTAGAGCGCATCCCTCAAATTCAACCTAATATTGCATTGGTGGTACGACCAGTGGGAGAACCACGGATGGAATGATGGACTAGTCTGTCTCCAAGACTAGTGGCAGGGTCAGAATTTCACTTCACTGGTGACTTCTTCGCTTGGCTAAGATGCCAATATCTTTGGATAGAAGAATTTCCATATGCCGAGGTGGAATTTTGTGGGAGTATGGATCTAATTCTACCATCGAGAGAAGGTTGGGATGTGTCAGGTGAGAGACCAAACAATACCTTGTCAAGTGCTTTTATGTTTTTTAACGTATGTAAATTTTTTGGCGTACGTAGAAGAGTTTGTAATGGATGTATTGTTTTCAACATGCAGACAAGGGAGAAGTGTGTCTAGATGAGATACTAGTATCAGGATGTCACAGGGACACTCAGGTTGCAGTAGATCCGGGGGCACCAGTGATAGGTCTCCGGGAGGTTGAAAGAAACCTTCAAGGCCTTACGATGGGTATCCCTCCACTACGGAGGGGAGAAGTGCCCTTACATATATAGAGACACACCGTGGGGGTGCCTAAGAATGTTAACTCTCTACTGAGACAAGTAGTTCGCACAGTGATGTGTTACTCTCAGCATAATGCAGTACAGAGAGATTAAAGTCTCTCTGGTGATTGTATGTTTTGTATGACTTGTCGAATGATGTTGTATGGGTGTGAAGACCCAAAATTTTGCTCTTCCAAATAATTTTTTGATGTAATCAAAACATTTTCAGTCATGCTATATATATATATATATATATACAGTTACGAGTTTTTATAGTGCCAGAATATTTGTAAATGATGATGTCTTTAATGTGATGTGTTTTAATTTACATGTGGTGTACAATTTATTTTCCTTCATGAAACCTTATCTATGGACGAGATACCGATCCATGATGTAATTGGCTAACGAATCTGAAACGTTGTTGAGTTCTCTTGGAATATCTATGTATTCGATGTAATCAAATATTCATTCAATATGATGAACCTGTAGGTGGAGACGTAGCAGGATAGGATTACGAATAGCGTAGACACTATTAAGTTGGCAGACGATGAGTTGCGAGTCTAGGTTAACAATCATGTGAGAGATACCTAGGGAGGAGGATTGGGTCAAAATTCCGATGACATCATGATATTCTTCCATGTTGTTAGTTGCTGGTTCTAAGCAAATACCTTCTGAACTCACCAACTCGTCAAATTGGTAAATGACCCATGCTGCAGAAGCAATGTTCTGGGTGTGTCGAATAGCGCCATCTGCAAACCCGACAAAGATAGGAAAGGAATACGTCATCTGTGCATGAAAACATAAGACACGGTTATGAGTGGCAAAGGTAAAAACTCGAGCACACAAAATAAAGAGACACACCAAACCAAAATACAATAATGTACAAAGTACACATGCTAGGTGATCTAGGCATAGTACGTTTTAAGGCAAAGCCCATTTTGGGGCTCTCCCAGGGAAATTCCATCATAATCGACTAACTCGTAGGCACCTCTATGCAAAACACATTTCACAATGTAAGGGCCATGCCATAGAGGTTCTAACTTACTTGTCCCTAGTTTGTCATGAGCCTGGTCATAGACGAGGACTAAGTCTCCTTCCACAAAACTCCGAGGATGGACAGATTTGTTGTATTGATTTTTTATCTGTTTCTGATGTGCCTCGTTAACGAGAGCGACATCACGATGTGTTTCATCCATTTTGGTCAGATATAAGAAACATTCTTCTTTAGAAGAAGTATGGGGTAGGAGTTCTACTTTAAGTTTCAGAGATGGAATCTCACACTCGATTGGTAAAACAACTTCGATGCCATACACCAACTGGAAAGGAGTGAACCCAATTGTGGTTTTCACAGAAGTACGGTAAGACCATAGAGCGGAGAAAAGTTGTAGATGCCATGATGTCTTATTTTCCCCTACCATACATTGAATCATGGTTTTAAGGACCTTTTTGATGGCTTCAACTTGTCCGTTGGCCTGAGGATAGTATGGGGATGAGTTTTCATGGAGAAAACCCAACTTGGCATGCAATTCACTCATCATCTGGTTCTTAAAGTGTGAACTGTGATCAATGACAATGGCACGTGGTGCACCAAAATGAGTTATGATGTGGTTAAAAACAAAAAGAGTTGCAGTATGACCAACATTCAGAAAGCTAGGCATAGCCTCAGCCCATTTTGTAAAGTAATTGATGGCAACGATTATATAACCATGCCCCCCCGACTGAGGTAGGCTTACATTGCATGAAATCGATACCCCACTTGGAAAAGGGGTTGATGGCGATAACGGGGTGAAACATAGCAGGGTGGGTGTGTTCTTTGTTGTTAAAAACTTGGCAGGGTGGGCATTGTTTGACTGCCACAATACAATCTTTGAAAATCGAGGGCCAAAAATAGCTAGCACGTAAAATTTTCTGGGTTGTATCCATTCCAGAAAGGTGACTGCCACAGGCTCCAAGGTGACAGTCATTCAAAATTCATTCAGCCTCTTCATGAATCAAACATCGTCGAAGGATAGTATCAATACCAGGACGATACAAGGTGTCGCCGGCGATAATGTAACGACGAGAATGGTGGCAAATATGTCGACGCTCTTCATGGGAAATGTTAGGCTGAAAGCGTTGGGTTTGGAGATAAAGGAGGATATCTCCATACCAAGGATCAGATGTGATGATGAGGAAAAGAGTTTCGTCAGGGAGAGAATCTCTAGGCTCAATATCTTTATCAGCATGGGGAAGGTCATAGATAAGCTCTACAAACACCAAGGACTTTTTGGCTTTAGACTTCACAAATTCAAGATCGAATTCCTGAAGAATGACGATCCATTTGGAGTATTTTCCCCCAAGCACTTGACGTGTCAAGACATGATACATGGGGTTCGAGTCCGCGATAATAGTGGTGGTGCGTAGTAGGATGTAAAGGAGGAATCTTTGGATAGCGATGACGGTTTCCAGAGCCAGTTTCTCTACATGTGAATATCAGAGTATGGGTCTAGATAGACTCTTGCTCAAGTAATAGATCACATGTTCCTCACTGTTGGGGTCCTCCTAAACTAACACCATCGCAACAGTGGAAGTGGAGGCATCTAAGTAAAGGATGTAGTCCTTTGTATAATTTGGAGGATGCAACAAAGGTGCGTGGGTCAAGGCATGCTTGAGAGAATCAAATGATTGTTGAGCAATGTCATCCCAGATGAAAGGGGCATTTTTTTACAACAATCGCATGAATCCTTTAGTTATCGCAGTGTAGTTACAAATGAAACAACGAAGGAAGTTTTCTTTCCCTTGCAAACTTTGGAGTTGGGTCAAACTAGTAGGTGGGGGTAAGGCCAGAATAGCCTTAATCTTTAAGGGATCCACCCAAATCTTGTCCTTAGAGAAAACGAAACTGAGGAGTCAACCGGATTCGACAACAAAAATACACATATGTGGGTTCAAACGGATACGGTAAAATCGACATCGAAGAAAAATAGCCCATAGGTGATCAATGTGATCTGATTGATTGGATGAGTGGGCAAGTAAGTCGTCGAGGTAAGGTTCTGTAATATGCTTGATATCGTGGAAAGTGTACGACATAGCACACTGGAAAGTAGCACCAACATTTTTGAGACCAAATGGTAGCTTCCGATAGGTGAAAGTTCCCCATGGGCAGATAAAGGTCGTCTTATGTTGATCAACAGGTAAAATTTCAATCTGGTTATATTCGAAGAAACCATCCATGAAAGAGAAAATTACACTCCCAACGCAATTATCAATGATCTGGTTGATGAAGGGAATAGGGTAGTTGTCCTTTGGACAAGCCTTATTGAGATCTCGATAGTCAACGTAGACACGAATGGTCCCCTATTTTTTGGCAACCGGAACAAGGTTGGAGACCCATTCTGTCAAGGGGACAGGGTAGATAAAGCCAGATTTCAAAAGTTTCTCAACTTCTGCCTTTATAGCTGCGAGTTTCTTGGGATGAACCAAGTGGAGTTTCTGTCGAACAGGCTTCGCACCTGGGTAAGTCTTGATTTCATGCACGACGATCGAGGGGGTGATCCCTGGCATTTCTTCATAGCTCCAAGCGAAGACATCGATGAATTATTTAAATAGAGCGGTGTAAGATACCACCTCTTCGGGTGTGCAATTAGCACCAAGGTTAACATTTTCCACAATGCCTTTCTTGATCGAAATATCAATAACGATCGTAGTAAAAATATTACCTAGATTCCTTTCAGAAAGAGTATCGTGTGTGAGGATGGGAGAATGCAGAGAATTGGTAATATCAGGAGGGAAGACATAGTGTATGTCTTTGTGAATTTCTTCTAGAGGTGGAAGAAAAAGAGATCGATGATGGTTATCATCCCATGGTACGTCATCAATACTAAGCATTTCTATTATAGATTCATCAGAAGGAAAAATTTGGGAAATGTAATCGATTGCAGACGATAGGTAATCCAACCACGATGACATCGAGTAGGCATCAGGTGCCAATAGATGTGGGTTGTCTGGGGAGGGAGAGGCAGATTGAATAGCAATGTATGCGGCCTTGGCTAGGCTAAGTGGCATGGTGTCACCTAGTACATCGAATTCCATAGGACTAGGTACAATCCAAGGGTCAGATGACTCTGAAGATTGATAAGCCATAGTCGAAATCATATTGACGGTGGAAATATGATGTGTGGTGGGTGGAAGTGGTGTAGGGAAGGTACCCATAAGGCTAGAATATTTCAACAAGCCAACACCAATGCTTTCATACGTAATCTTGTGGTCTCCCAAGAAGGGGATGTTGTTGGTAGCAAGAGCACGAGCATCGGGTGTACAGAAATCTAGTTGGTCAATAGTGACAATTTTTCCTTGATGAGGGAATTGTACAGATCGAAACACCGACGAGGCGATGGAAGTCATAGCGTAGAACCAACTTCTTCCGAGTAATAGGTTGTAATGGAGGGGGGATCGACCACCTTGACATCAACAGTAACAGTTTTACCGCCCAACTAAACGGCTAAGGATTGTAAAATTCCATGAGGATGAAAACCATGCCCATCTAAAGTGTGTAACATCATAGGGGA
Organism: Picea engelmannii; assembly: GCA_009831015.1. Taxonomy (NCBI): domain Eukaryota; kingdom Viridiplantae; phylum Streptophyta; class Pinopsida; order Pinales; family Pinaceae; genus Picea; species Picea engelmannii. Next base: position 13,586 of record WSFP011472388.1, read on the forward strand.
TTTGTTAAGGGCAGTTGATTTCAAGCCTTTCCAACAAGCCAAAGACATGACACAAGTAGAGGCTCCCTCATCCAAGATAGTTCGGTGGATTTGTTGATTCTGAACAACAACATCGATTTGAAAAGCTAGATGGTGGAAGAGTCAAGGATGATGATCATCTATATTAAACATGAGGTTCTTAGATGACTCAGGATCAAAAGCACCAATGGCAGCCAAGAGAGTTCTATGTTTACTGGGACAGTGTTGTAGAACTTCCAAAGCAGACATAGCACATGGTGCTTGAGCCAAATCTTCAATGATGTTGTAGTTTTGGGCAGCCCATGAACTAGGATTGAAGGTAGATTTACGAATAGTGCTCTTAGGAGGGTGTAAGATGGAGTCAAACAATTTTTTCTCGATCTAGAGTGGCCTAGACAGAGGGCTAGCAGACGAAGGACTAATGGAAGATGGTGATGGGTCCGGTAAAGAACCGTTAGTGGTCTTCGACTTATCAGGTTTAACTAGTGTGTCGTATGTTGTAGTGCGAGTGGTCAGATTAATCCCCTTAAACATGTAAATATGGGCACTTGTCGAGGCTTCATCATGGTATTGGCTGGAACTGCCCCCTAGAGTGGGGATTTGAGCAACCAAGGATTGCTTTTGTGGAAAAGGCTGAGTAAGCACAACGGGTTGTGAATTTTCTTTAAAAATCTTGGCCACTTCATCATGACGTGGACAATCTCGGGTGTAGTGATCATCACCACAAATGAGACATGGGAATTTTAGTTTCCGTTGTGGTTGTTTTCCAGCAGCAGGTGTTTGAGTTTGATTTTTTGGTTGTTCATTTTATTGTTTTTCTTCGGTTTATTTCTCGTCTTCTTCTTACCTATGGATTGTTGTGAAGGGGTTGATTGGACTATATTCACCTCAGAGACCTGAGTTTGAGGGGAGGTAGAAGAGGGTGTGATCAAACTGGGAGAAGACGTCGAAGCGGACCGCTGGGTTGTTCCAGTCGACTGGGAAGTAGAATGGGTTTTTACGGAGCCAATAACTCCATCTGCTTGTGAGGTAGACGATGGTTTGGATGGATCAGTAGTGGCATAGGTAGCATTTGGTATCAATTCATACATAGTACCAGATTGTGAATAAACCAAATCTAAGTACTGAGCTCGAGTAATAGCTTCTTCCTCGATGACTACACCACCCATGGAAACATCATGAGAAATCGGGGGTAACAATGATTTAGTGAAACATTCCACTAATAACTGGTCAGGAATGATCACTTTGATCAACCTTTGTCATCATCTCCATTCATGAATATGATTAGAGATATGCACAGAGTTCGTCTGACAAAGGGAGGTGAATAGTTCGGTACCCGTCTCGTATCGAATGGGTAGTTGGAAGTGTGTGAGGAAAGACATGGCAAGGGAGTTGAAATCTTGAAAAGAAGCACGTGGTAGTTCAATATACCACTTTGCTGCAAAACCTGTAAGTCTTCGTTGGAAAAGATGCAAACGTATAGAATCATCCATGAGGGAGTTCGATGAACACCACAAATGGAAAGTCATCACATGGTTTTTTGGGTCTTCTTCGGACTTTCCGTCGAATTTTGGAATATCAGAAGGAATTTTAGCTGGAATAGATGGCCAAACCGAAGAATGTAAAATAGGATCATTCATTAACCGAGACAAGTTTGGGAGATCCAAAGTCACAAGGAAAGGTAATTGTCGGTTAACCTGCGGGTGATACTGGTGTGGTATACGAACACTAATAGGACCATATACTGGGTTAGGTGAATAATTGTAACTAGTGGGTCCTTCTGCATAAGGTTGATGTTGACCAGGGTACATAGGATTTGAGGGGGTTCAAGAAACACGTGTGAGCGGAGGATAACCGGATAGGTTTTGAGGATTATAAGTTGGATTTGGTGTTTGCCTATAGGGGGGATAAACATTTTGTCCATAAGGAGGATATAGATGAGTCCCTTGAGGAGAAAGAGGTTGTTGAGGAGCTTGAGGATTGTGTCTTCCCGAGAACTGTGGGTTTCCTAGAAAAGGAATATTCCATGGATTGGGCATTGTAGATGCATTTTGTCCATGCGGTTGATGGTGGGCTCCGGTTTGAGGCTTCCCCCTAGCATGAGGTTTCCCTCCAAATGGAGGTTGTCCTCTAGTGGGAGGATGCCCCCCAAAAGGAGGTTTCCCTTCGAAAGGCGGTTGACCTCCAAATGGAGGTTGCCCCCCAGCATGAAATGGAGTTCCTAGAATTTGGGAACCAGACATAAATGACTGACCGGTGTTGCTTAATGGATTAAAACCACCAAGACCGGTCCCTCTGGGTTGTTGTATAGGTATAGAAATTCCAGGCATAACTTGGGTAGTGGTGAAAACGGAAGAATTCAGTGGTCTATACCCAAAAGGAAGTGATGATGAAGGTCTAGGTGTTAGTGGTGTGCCAATTGTAGCTTGGATAACCACCACATTACTGGCGGGAATAGTCAGAACGTGAGGGACCATTGTAGAATGGGCCATCTGGAGAGAAAAAGTGGAACCTAGGCCAACAGATGACATGTTTGGATCAACGTATGGTGCAGTTGAAAAAATGGTAGTACCGGTAAAATGATCTAAGGTTATGGTGTAGGTAACAGGTATATCGACACCTATTCCTGTTCCGTAAAGATTGTGCACCATGCACGGTGGGATTTGAACAACATCCACAATCCAAAAGGGGTCTTCGACTAGAGGGTTTGAATGAGACCCAGTCAGAACATCAGAAGGATTAACAATGACAAGTTCGTCGACTGAATTCAGTTGGAGAAAACGTCTCTCATATCCCTCAAGAATGCGGAAAGCCTCCAGAGACTCTGAAACAATTCGAAAATTCTCTAAAGAGGTGGGAACTTCCTCCCGGGAGCTTATAATGTCGTGAACTTTGCTCTGTTGAGGAGATCCCTCCATAGAATGAGGGGGTAAAGGGGTAGTATCTTCCATATTTTCTAGAGGAAGTCCCTATACCCTACGTGAACGACGTGGAGGGTCGATGTTGGTGAAAAAAAATCGACGAAAAAAATCTATGGCCAAGCACCGAAAAGAAACAGCATACGCTGATAGAATCTAAGAATCAAAACCAAGAAAACAAAACCTTCTCTTGATGACCGTGCTAGTTGGTGATGAAATCCAACATCACATGATCAAGTCAAGAAGGGGCTAGGATATGGTGGAACAGTTACAATGGCGACCTTCTTAATAGACTTTCACCTTGGTGCAAGATTCCACGCAGTAGTTGTGGATTTACCCTCCAAGGAGCCCGAGTGAGTTTGACCAATTTCTGCTCCAGGTATAGTGAGACTTCCCTTCACTGTCACCTTGTGTAAGACCCTAAATATTGTGTCTACTAAGGTCACCAAATCATAATCAACCCCTGGGCGGGTACAGTCGACAGTCCAGTCCGAACGTAAGGGCAGGGTATCTAGCCTGAAATCAACTTGAAATGCTTCCACTTAACATTGTGGGTATACCTTCAAGAGACCCCCATAATACAATCCAACTACTACAATCAGTCAAACCATGGAGGGATAATCTCTGTAGCTTTCCCAAGTGCGACCTCGTGCGTAACCCCTATGTGAGAGGGGGATCCCAGAAAACCTAGGCGACAATTGGATTTGACTCTCCCTAGCTCAGGATGATAATGTTTGTTTTGGAAACTTTGGAGAGTTATGCTCACAACCTAATACAAAGTGCTAATCCTAGTCTAATATTGGTGGAAGATCCTAAAAATAAAAAATGTTCTAGATAATTTTTAATTAGCATTCATTTTACAACTGTTCTTTACTCAAAAGGGGTGTATGAAAGTGAAACAGATGGAATGATGACTCAATTCCCAAAAAATGCATAAAAGATGATAAGCAGTTGTTTCTTTTCAATGAATGTCTATTTAAGGGAGAGAGAGAGA
>WSFP011472389.1:0-17515 GCA_009831015.1 Picea engelmannii
AGTACACTGAATATACTCCAACACAACCTGGATCTGTCAAAAAATATCCAGGGTCTTCATGTCCACCACTCTATAGTACGAATCTAACCATGTGAATACATGTGTCGAAGTCAAACATGGTAGAAACCACTTGATTACCGATCATTGGTGTATACCATTAACAAGCATGAGGGAAATCACCATTAATGTCAATGACTCCCAAGGTATACTAGTACAATCCAACAAATGTGAATTAATGAGCTGAAGTCGAACACTTGGCGGAATCTCTCGATCAGGGGTCAATAATGAAAACCCATTTTCGAAAGTAAGGAAACCTGCCATTGAGGCATGCAAGTTCCAAGGTACCAAGTAGTTTCTAAGTCTAATTCCTGGATAATGCGTTGAAGTCATTAGGAAAAGACTCATCACAGGAGGGCCTTAATGTATCCCCCATCAATGACACGAAACATGTAAAATGATTTGATGTAGGTCAGAGTAACAAGTGATTCAGGACTGACTCAGGGATGGTCGATGCAATAGAAAGCTTAAAGACTGCAGAAATGGTCGATGCAGTAGAAGGCTTTCCAGGTTGAACTTCTCTTTGAACATATTGACGACACAACAATTGTCTTGGAAACACTGACTCAACAACAGGGATCACAGACCGATTTGTAATCTTATAAAGGAGTATGATCAGGAGACAAGTAGATTTTCCAACCTAGACACAAATCAAGTGAAAGGGTTTCATGTTCAAAAGTGACTCTTTCATGGAATACAGGTTTAGACACAATTCTTTCCCAATTTTCCCCCCACCATTTCTGGCGAGTACCTCTTTATTTTTATGCAAGCTTGAGGAGGATAACATATGCTTGTAATGTAATCTCATCCTTTGGATGAGTCCCTCGGAGTATGTTTAACGGACCCTAAGAAGGAGTGGTTCGGTCCCATATGGGCCTTTAGATGTTTTTTTTATGAGTCCAAAGAAAGAAAACTCAGGGGTTTTTCATGTTTATAGAGTCTAAAAAACACTTAAAGAGAACTCTCTCAGTTCCTTTTTCGTAAAGTAGCCTGATGAGACTAAAAAAGAGATAAACTATCTCTCAACAGATGTTTTCTTCAAATACTTTAACGAGCATGACGAGAACAAGGTTGCTCAACAATCTTTTCATGTTTAGAGAGTCTAAAAAGAGCTTAAAGTGAACTCTAGGGGGTTCCTTTTTCGTATAACCTTTACGAGTCCGAAGAAGTGATAAAATTATACTCGGTTACATTCTCATTGATTTACAAGCACGAGAAAGAACAAAGACTAAGCTTGGTAACTTATTCTCATGTATTTACGAGCATGAGAAAGAACAAAGACTAAGCTCGGTAACTTATTCTCATGTATTTACGAGCATGAGAAATAACAAAGACTAAGCTTGGGATTGTTTTTATTTTTACACAAGCTTTAAAACAAAACAAAACTATGCTTGGACCTGGTTTCATTTTTATGCAAGCTTGAACCAAAGGGAACTATGCTTGAGGTAAGTGGTTTCATTTTTACACAAGCTTGAACCATATAAAACTATGCTTGTGACTTCCCAACACATAACACATGGATGGTTGGTACTTAGCCCCCAGCTTAAGAAGCTAGCGGCTCTACTTCAACATGAAGTCCATAGGCTGAGAGTATTGCCCCCCAAGCTTTGTTTCATCCAACTACAAAGGAGAATGAAATGAAGCTTCAAATACTAGATGAAGGACTTGACTCAAATAGAGAGGGGGGAAACTATTTCATTTTTTAACGAGCTTGACATAGAAACAAGAACTATGCTCGTAACCTCTGTTTCGTTTTTTTAACAAGGTTTCCACAGAGATGAAAAAACTATCCTCGTAAGTGGTTTCATTTTTTAACGAGCTTGAAATTAGAAAACTATGCTCGAAGACCTTTGTTTCATTTTTTAACGAGGTTGCCTTAGAGATGCAAAAACTATCCTTGGACTCTCTTCTTGTTCATGGATTCCAAGAGGACAAGGCTCTGGAAGGACACCATGTCAAGGGACAAAACTTAGTCATGGATTCCAAGAGGTCTTCACTGGAAGGAAGAAACACACTCTGGAAGGACACCATGTCGAGGGTCGCGACAAGAGTAAAGAGATCAAACTCTAACAACCCTATCGAAGAGATCACCATGTCAACTATTGGATCTAAGTCATCAGAAGTTGAATCCATGGGTGACAATGCCACACAATTGACCTGTGGCTGGGGTGATACCATTTGCATAGAAGAACCATTTAGGGAGGCAATCCACTCAGGGTCAATGAATGAAAGTTGATCAACAGTCACAACTCGTCCATCATGAGGAAAAGATATCACACGAAAAAGAGTAGACACAATAGCTTTCATGGCATAGACATAATCTCGTCCAAGGAGTAAAGAAAAATCCAAGGGATCTTGGACTACCATGACGTCAATAAAGATAGTTTTCCCTCCCAAAGTTACAGGAAACTGAGGAAGGGTCCCTAAAGGTTGACTGGTTCTTTTATTAAAAGCTAACAGATTCCGCATAACCGGCACAAGCTAAGGATAACCCAAAGCCTACCAAGCAATAGAGGACAAAATACTAACGGACGCACCTTCATCTATCAGTGTCTGAGGAATATATCAACCACAAACCTGTACTGCAATCTGGAAAGGAATGTGAGAGGGAAGACGAGGTTCAGTTAGCACACCCTAATCAAAACAGATGGCCTCATTACTTGGAGGGGGTTCCATGGGAGAAGGAGGAATAGCCCCCGGCATGGTAGATTTTGTATCAACGAGAAAAACATGGGCAGTATCGAGTTTACTCTCTAGCGGGAGATTAGGATCGACCGATGGAGAGATCAGATCGACCACTTGAGTTTCATTCTCCAAGGAGAGAATGGGGTCGATAGATGGAAACAGATCGACCACTTGGGTGACCCTCTCTAACGGGAGAGTGGTATCGACTAAGGATGGGATCGGATCGACCATTTTAGTTTCACTCTTTGAGGGGAGAGTGGGATTGACCGAGGAAGGTATCGGATCAACCACTTTTTCAATTGGTTCAACTAAGGATGTGACCAGATTGACGACATGATCAACCGGATGGACCGGTGAAGGGACCAGAGCGATCATTCCATCAACTATTGGAGGGTTGAGAGAAAGCTTACGATAAGCAACTAGAAGTTGAGGTTGTGAAATAGTCATGTCTTCCAGTAATTTAGAGGCTTCGTCCATACAAGGGAAAAGGTGAGTGAGATGACTCCCTTTGCATAAAATGCACGGGAACTTGACTCTACTTTTCTTTTTCCCAACGGTATCATGACTAGTTGACCAGAGGTCATCAGTATGTTGTTCAGAGGATAACGACATAGGTTGGCGAGGATGTGTAGACCATGCTTCTATAACCTTGAATAGACCCACACATTCCTTAAGAAGATGGCTACCCTTACAAAGCTTGCAAGGGTACTTGGTCTTATGGGTTGTTTGGGTGATCTTGACATCATCAACAATCCCAGCACAATTAACAGTAACTGGTTGTTTTCCAACATGTTTGACAACGGTTGGAGGTTTTCACTCTCGCTTATCTTTCTTCTTCTTAATCTTTCTTTTCTTCTTCTTCTTATTCACCGAGTTACTAGCTTCATAACTTTCACCCGACGAAGAAGATGAAACGCAAGGCGATTTTGCAAGAGAAGAAGGCATAGAAGACCTTACTGGTGAAGAAGTTGAAGGATCAACATGAGGTTGATGCTCTTGGGGGGAAGTGCTTGTGACTGAAGCACTAACTGCATTCAGGATTACTTGAGTGGAAAACAACCATACTGGTAATCCAATAGTGAGACCCGGAAGGCACAAAGTAGCGATGTGAGGAGGACCAATGTTTCCATACGAAGGAAAAACAAAAGGTTCCCCTAGAGCAGGGGTTCCTTCAGTGGTCATTCCAGGAACTGACACCATTAAATAAATCCAACCTAGAGTCTGCTAGGGAAAACAAACAACACACGCTAAAAATCTAGTAAGCAAAGGAAACAAACAAAACCTACCATAGAGTCAAGAAGGTTTTTTTTTGGGATGGCCTTAAAACTGATGTTCAAAGGTTTGTGGCATAGTTTTTGGTTTGCCAACAAAATAAGGTGGAAACAATTATGACCCCGGGTCTTTTACAACCCTTAGCCATCCCAAGTCAGCATTGGGAGGAGGTTTCCATGGATTTCATCATAGGGTTACCGAAGTCTGAAGTAAAGAGTGTCATCATGGTGATTTTTGATAGACTGACCAAGTACACACACATTTGTGCACTCTCTCATCCCTTCAAAGCTAGTACAGTTTGTTGAAGGAAAATCTCCTTGCGGACAGGTAGATCTCCTCTTGAGAGCTAGACTCTTAACTCTTAAGACAAAAGATGCTTATCATGGTCACTGACTTCCTTTTAGATCTATATAAACTAATGTGTGAGGAGGAAGGAGAAATGAAGTACCTTTTACTGATGTTTGTCCCTGCACGGTCCGAGTTGAGCTCCAATCTTTCGCTCCTTGATAAGCCCCGTAGACAAACAAAATTACAAACACTTCCTACTCTATTGATATTAGTTCGAAATAGACCTATCTATTAGAGACAAATCAATGTGAGATCAAACATAGATTTGAAAGAAATAGGCTAAGCATATCATATTAAAGAGAACAACAACGGAGGATACTTACAACCATAGATGTGAGTGTAGTAGCTCCATCAAGCCCTCCTTGTCTGAACCCTTGCTCAAATAGTCCACACATTGAATACTGATGCTATGAAAGACACCTTCTACATGAGACCATAGGTCATATGCTTCACAATTCTTTCCATCCCTTTTCACCATGAGAAGGCATGTTTAAATAAGCTTGGAGAGGCCCAACTACTTGAGATATCTTTGGAGTAAGTTGAGGATTTTCCTCCTTTAGTTATGGATCTACCCTGTGATCATGGCTTGGCAAAGGATTCGAATCCAACTACCTTTAGATATTGAGAGGATATTCCCCTCGTTCTTCTCAACAAACCATTTTTTTGCCTAGAATAGGTAGCGCTCTCTCAAAAGGGGTGTCAGAGTGTTATAGCGCTCCATGGCAATGTATAGGGGGAGCCAACACTTGTAATAGTAGTAGCCCTCCACAAAAAGAGTATACAAGCGTTATAATTCTCCCTAAGAGTGTACAGGGGAGCGCCAACACTCCTAATAGTGGTATAGGGGAGCGTTCTCCTCTGAAACTCAATTTTTAATGGTCTTTTCAAATGGAAAGAGGTTCATAACGCTTTTAACCCATTCCTCTTCTTCCAAATCAAATGTTTGAGGTGTTTCAAGTGTCCTTCCGATGTCATTATAAGCACGACATAGGAATTATGGCAGTATGCTTTCTCTGACATTTGTGACACTTACGACCAAAATGCGACACTTGTGACACTTGTAATGACGACACTTGCGACACCATCGAAGTGAGTAATTTTGATGTGTAACAGATTTCCCCCCAAAATATGAAGTTAGAAGACGAGGAATGATAACTGAAATGCTTTGTAGACTTTCAAGCAAGGGTATAGATGCAGAGAAATTGACAGAAGTTGCACACAAACATCCAACAAATATTATGACATGTTTCAAACCCAAGGCAAGCATACGTATGCTTGGGTGATAAAGACTTGCAAGGTATGGCCACCATAAAATACACTGCGGATCCATAATTGTATTGATAAAAGGTATAGCCACTGAGGATATAGTGTGGATCTATAATCCTATGACCTGAACTGATCGTAGCCATGGAGAATACATAGTGGATCTATGAGATGACAAAACATAGCCACGACCAATACAACGTGGATCTATGTGACAATATATGTGTCATTTCTTCAGGAGAAATTCCATTGCAACCTGGGTAAAGTACATATCAAAGAGATCACTCAACCCAGGGTCTTCTTAGCGATCCTGATGTAGTATGAATATAACCATGTGAATAGATGTCCTGATGTCGAACATGGCAGAAACCACTTGATTACCGGTCAATGATGTAAACTGTTAACAAGCGCGAGGGAAGTCACCATTGATGTCAGTGATTCCCAAGGTACTCTAGTACATTTCGATGAATGTGAATGGATGAGATGAAGTCTAACATCTGTGGAATCATCCGATCAGAGGTTGATGATGTAAACCCACTGTCGGATGTGAGGAGGCCTACCATTGAGGTATGCAGGTCCCAAAGTACTAATTCGTTTCTAAGTCTAGTTCCTGGATAATGTGTTGAAGTCAACAGGAATAGACTCATTGAAGGAGGGCCTTGATGTATCCCCCATCAACGACATGAAACAGACACAGAGATGTAATTGGTAGATAAAATGAACATGGACTTACACAGGTATTGAGACCAGATATTCGTGATGGCTGACTCTCGAGGCAGATACTTCCCTTGAACACTGAGGCACGACAGCAGAAACATGACATGGGTCAAAAATTGATGATGCAGTGGATGTTGTGACTTATGTCAAGTGACCCAAAGGAGTATAGGAAACTCAAAGGATTGGCTCAATGCAGAGGTTCAGCGGATTAAAATGTGTGCAAAGACAAAGTGTCATGTTCAAGGGTGACCATAAGAGTTACCTGGTGATGTTCTCAAAAACTGCTTAGCTTGCTTCTTTCAATTTTTCCCCCCATCCAGATAGATGAGTACCTCTTTTTGATTTAACGAGCTCGAGGAGGGTAACACATGCTCGATATAACTCACCTTCAGTAAGTTCCTCTTCCTTTGTTTAATGAACTAGAAGAAGTAAGGGTTCGGTCCCATATGGGCCTGTCGATGTTTGTTTAGTGAGTCCAAAGATAGAAAAATCGAAGGTTTTTCATGATTGTAGAGTCTGGAAAAACACTTAAAAGAGAACTCTCTCATTTTATTTTTCGTAAAGTTAGTCTCACGAGGCCAAAAAAAATATAAAATACCACTCGAAAGACACCCTTTCGGACCTTTTAACGAGTGTGAAAGGAAGCAAGATCACTCGACGATATTTTCATGTTTAGAGAGTCTAAAAAGAGTTTAAAGACAACTCTAGGGGGTTCCTTTTTCGTGTATCCATACAGGTCCGAAAAAGAGATAAAAGTTTACCTGGTGCATTCTTATATTCTTGAGCTTGAGAATGAACTAAGACTACGCTCATGGATATGACAAGGTAAAAAACGATCAAAATTGCTCTGAAATCTGTAATGTCAAAATTGCAATCCAGAGGTTTAGTGAGGCCATCATATTTGTAAAGAAACCTAAAAGTAACTATACTTTATAAAAAAATGGAAATTTGTAAATAGTAGTACAAGGAAAAATCTTCAATTACCATTTCATTTGCATAAGGATTTGTAGCAGTGGAGATTCTCATTTTGGAGGTGGATCTTGTTTTGCTTGGCACCGGAGCTACGGTTGATCATTTCTCTCGCTGTTTGGACCAGGTAAATATTCATTTCCTCCTCTTTCAATTAAACGGTTCAAAATTTGTTTTCACAACAATACTTGAATAAAAAACGAAAGCCCTAGGTCGTCCAAAAAAAGATCAAATCGGCCCCTGTTCAAAATGATGGAAAAGACCACCTGTTTACAAAAACGCCTTCAAGAGGTTGTAGCATGGATTCCAACATGTTGATGCTTGAGTGGATTGGTTTTTTTTTCTAAGGAACACAATAAGAAACCCAAAAAATGCCCACTCAGCCATCGAACTGTGGATGAAAGTTATTTTAATTTAAAACATTTTGTTGTAGGCTATGGGGTTGCGTAGTAATATTGAGTAATAAAAAGGGGCGTGGTTCTTTTTGAACAACATATACAATGAAGTTCAAGTTTTTTTTTTTCAATTACCTAAAAAATTGTCGAAAGTGTGAATAATGAAGATTTTGCTCTTTTTTTTGTTTGCAGGTGATTTCGGCAACAACCATGATTGAATGGAAGGAACGGGAGCATGAGCTCAATGATTTGGCTACTTTATGGAGTCCTTGCATGCAGGCCACGTTGAGAGATTGTGGTCTTCTCAAATTCTTCAAACTATAAAATATGAAGAAAGAGATCCTTCTACTTGAGCATATGATCAGTTTGTGGGATGTCGCAAAGTAAGGGTTTCAAATCAGAATGGAGCTTCTAACCATCAAGTTGGAATATGTATACTTCTTGAATAGCCTCTCAAAAAGAGGGGCTCCTATAGCTTTTTCCAGACAGAGGGTGCTTCCTAAACCTATGGATGTGTACCTAGCACGTCATTGTGTCCCAGGAGAGAGACTGGTGGAAGGCAGAATCCCAATCAAGGATAGCAGAGAATTACCCCTTCGGTCTATTGTGTTTGCTATCATGAGTGTGATAGGAAGCACCAACACGCATATGGCATCAAGATCATAGGTAGCTTATGGTGTACAGTGTTTAGTGCCAACACTGTTTAACTGGAGCGCAGGGTTTCTTCGGAACATGAAGGAAAATATTTCGAGATGTAGAGTGGGGGTAGAAGTAGTTTGGATGTGGTTCTTTCTTGGTATCATTCTTCTTAGAGCGCATCCCTCAAATTCAACCTAATATTGCATTGGTGGTACGACCAGTGGGAGAACCACGGATGGAATGATGGACTAGTCTGTCTCCAAGACTAGTGGCAGGGTCAGAATTTCACTTCACTGGTGACTTCTTCGCTTGGCTAAGATGCCAATATCTTTGGATAGAAGAATTTCCATATGCCGAGGTGGAATTTTGTGGGAGTATGGATCTAATTCTACCATCGAGAGAAGGTTGGGATGTGTCAGGTGAGAGACCAAACAATACCTTGTCAAGTGCTTTTATGTTTTTTAACGTATGTAAATTTTTTGGCGTACGTAGAAGAGTTTGTAATGGATGTATTGTTTTCAACATGCAGACAAGGGAGAAGTGTGTCTAGATGAGATACTAGTATCAGGATGTCACAGGGACACTCAGGTTGCAGTAGATCCGGGGGCACCAGTGATAGGTCTCCGGGAGGTTGAAAGAAACCTTCAAGGCCTTACGATGGGTATCCCTCCACTACGGAGGGGAGAAGTGCCCTTACATATATAGAGACACACCGTGGGGGTGCCTAAGAATGTTAACTCTCTACTGAGACAAGTAGTTCGCACAGTGATGTGTTACTCTCAGCATAATGCAGTACAGAGAGATTAAAGTCTCTCTGGTGATTGTATGTTTTGTATGACTTGTCGAATGATGTTGTATGGGTGTGAAGACCCAAAATTTTGCTCTTCCAAATAATTTTTTGATGTAATCAAAACATTTTCAGTCATGCTATATATATATATATATATATACAGTTACGAGTTTTTATAGTGCCAGAATATTTGTAAATGATGATGTCTTTAATGTGATGTGTTTTAATTTACATGTGGTGTACAATTTATTTTCCTTCATGAAACCTTATCTATGGACGAGATACCGATCCATGATGTAATTGGCTAACGAATCTGAAACGTTGTTGAGTTCTCTTGGAATATCTATGTATTCGATGTAATCAAATATTCATTCAATATGATGAACCTGTAGGTGGAGACGTAGCAGGATAGGATTACGAATAGCGTAGACACTATTAAGTTGGCAGACGATGAGTTGCGAGTCTAGGTTAACAATCATGTGAGAGATACCTAGGGAGGAGGATTGGGTCAAAATTCCGATGACATCATGATATTCTTCCATGTTGTTAGTTGCTGGTTCTAAGCAAATACCTTCTGAACTCACCAACTCGTCAAATTGGTAAATGACCCATGCTGCAGAAGCAATGTTCTGGGTGTGTCGAATAGCGCCATCTGCAAACCCGACAAAGATAGGAAAGGAATACGTCATCTGTGCATGAAAACATAAGACACGGTTATGAGTGGCAAAGGTAAAAACTCGAGCACACAAAATAAAGAGACACACCAAACCAAAATACAATAATGTACAAAGTACACATGCTAGGTGATCTAGGCATAGTACGTTTTAAGGCAAAGCCCATTTTGGGGCTCTCCCAGGGAAATTCCATCATAATCGACTAACTCGTAGGCACCTCTATGCAAAACACATTTCACAATGTAAGGGCCATGCCATAGAGGTTCTAACTTACTTGTCCCTAGTTTGTCATGAGCCTGGTCATAGACGAGGACTAAGTCTCCTTCCACAAAACTCCGAGGATGGACAGATTTGTTGTATTGATTTTTTATCTGTTTCTGATGTGCCTCGTTAACGAGAGCGACATCACGATGTGTTTCATCCATTTTGGTCAGATATAAGAAACATTCTTCTTTAGAAGAAGTATGGGGTAGGAGTTCTACTTTAAGTTTCAGAGATGGAATCTCACACTCGATTGGTAAAACAACTTCGATGCCATACACCAACTGGAAAGGAGTGAACCCAATTGTGGTTTTCACAGAAGTACGGTAAGACCATAGAGCGGAGAAAAGTTGTAGATGCCATGATGTCTTATTTTCCCCTACCATACATTGAATCATGGTTTTAAGGACCTTTTTGATGGCTTCAACTTGTCCGTTGGCCTGAGGATAGTATGGGGATGAGTTTTCATGGAGAAAACCCAACTTGGCATGCAATTCACTCATCATCTGGTTCTTAAAGTGTGAACTGTGATCAATGACAATGGCACGTGGTGCACCAAAATGAGTTATGATGTGGTTAAAAACAAAAAGAGTTGCAGTATGACCAACATTCAGAAAGCTAGGCATAGCCTCAGCCCATTTTGTAAAGTAATTGATGGCAACGATTATATAACCATGCCCCCCCGACTGAGGTAGGCTTACATTGCATGAAATCGATACCCCACTTGGAAAAGGGGTTGATGGCGATAACGGGGTGAAACATAGCAGGGTGGGTGTGTTCTTTGTTGTTAAAAACTTGGCAGGGTGGGCATTGTTTGACTGCCACAATACAATCTTTGAAAATCGAGGGCCAAAAATAGCTAGCACGTAAAATTTTCTGGGTTGTATCCATTCCAGAAAGGTGACTGCCACAGGCTCCAAGGTGACAGTCATTCAAAATTCATTCAGCCTCTTCATGAATCAAACATCGTCGAAGGATAGTATCAATACCAGGACGATACAAGGTGTCGCCGGCGATAATGTAACGACGAGAATGGTGGCAAATATGTCGACGCTCTTCATGGGAAATGTTAGGCTGAAAGCGTTGGGTTTGGAGATAAAGGAGGATATCTCCATACCAAGGATCAGATGTGATGATGAGGAAAAGAGTTTCGTCAGGGAGAGAATCTCTAGGCTCAATATCTTTATCAGCATGGGGAAGGTCATAGATAAGCTCTACAAACACCAAGGACTTTTTGGCTTTAGACTTCACAAATTCAAGATCGAATTCCTGAAGAATGACGATCCATTTGGAGTATTTTCCCCCAAGCACTTGACGTGTCAAGACATGATACATGGGGTTCGAGTCCGCGATAATAGTGGTGGTGCGTAGTAGGATGTAAAGGAGGAATCTTTGGATAGCGATGACGGTTTCCAGAGCCAGTTTCTCTACATGTGAATATCAGAGTATGGGTCTAGATAGACTCTTGCTCAAGTAATAGATCACATGTTCCTCACTGTTGGGGTCCTCCTAAACTAACACCATCGCAACAGTGGAAGTGGAGGCATCTAAGTAAAGGATGTAGTCCTTTGTATAATTTGGAGGATGCAACAAAGGTGCGTGGGTCAAGGCATGCTTGAGAGAATCAAATGATTGTTGAGCAATGTCATCCCAGATGAAAGGGGCATTTTTTTACAACAATCGCATGAATCCTTTAGTTATCGCAGTGTAGTTACAAATGAAACAACGAAGGAAGTTTTCTTTCCCTTGCAAACTTTGGAGTTGGGTCAAACTAGTAGGTGGGGGTAAGGCCAGAATAGCCTTAATCTTTAAGGGATCCACCCAAATCTTGTCCTTAGAGAAAACGAAACTGAGGAGTCAACCGGATTCGACAACAAAAATACACATATGTGGGTTCAAACGGATACGGTAAAATCGACATCGAAGAAAAATAGCCCATAGGTGATCAATGTGATCTGATTGATTGGATGAGTGGGCAAGTAAGTCGTCGAGGTAAGGTTCTGTAATATGCTTGATATCGTGGAAAGTGTACGACATAGCACACTGGAAAGTAGCACCAACATTTTTGAGACCAAATGGTAGCTTCCGATAGGTGAAAGTTCCCCATGGGCAGATAAAGGTCGTCTTATGTTGATCAACAGGTAAAATTTCAATCTGGTTATATTCGAAGAAACCATCCATGAAAGAGAAAATTACACTCCCAACGCAATTATCAATGATCTGGTTGATGAAGGGAATAGGGTAGTTGTCCTTTGGACAAGCCTTATTGAGATCTCGATAGTCAACGTAGACACGAATGGTCCCCTATTTTTTGGCAACCGGAACAAGGTTGGAGACCCATTCTGTCAAGGGGACAGGGTAGATAAAGCCAGATTTCAAAAGTTTCTCAACTTCTGCCTTTATAGCTGCGAGTTTCTTGGGATGAACCAAGTGGAGTTTCTGTCGAACAGGCTTCGCACCTGGGTAAGTCTTGATTTCATGCACGACGATCGAGGGGGTGATCCCTGGCATTTCTTCATAGCTCCAAGCGAAGACATCGATGAATTATTTAAATAGAGCGGTGTAAGATACCACCTCTTCGGGTGTGCAATTAGCACCAAGGTTAACATTTTCCACAATGCCTTTCTTGATCGAAATATCAATAACGATCGTAGTAAAAATATTACCTAGATTCCTTTCAGAAAGAGTATCGTGTGTGAGGATGGGAGAATGCAGAGAATTGGTAATATCAGGAGGGAAGACATAGTGTATGTCTTTGTGAATTTCTTCTAGAGGTGGAAGAAAAAGAGATCGATGATGGTTATCATCCCATGGTACGTCATCAATACTAAGCATTTCTATTATAGATTCATCAGAAGGAAAAATTTGGGAAATGTAATCGATTGCAGACGATAGGTAATCCAACCACGATGACATCGAGTAGGCATCAGGTGCCAATAGATGTGGGTTGTCTGGGGAGGGAGAGGCAGATTGAATAGCAATGTATGCGGCCTTGGCTAGGCTAAGTGGCATGGTGTCACCTAGTACATCGAATTCCATAGGACTAGGTACAATCCAAGGGTCAGATGACTCTGAAGATTGATAAGCCATAGTCGAAATCATATTGACGGTGGAAATATGATGTGTGGTGGGTGGAAGTGGTGTAGGGAAGGTACCCATAAGGCTAGAATATTTCAACAAGCCAACACCAATGCTTTCATACGTAATCTTGTGGTCTCCCAAGAAGGGGATGTTGTTGGTAGCAAGAGCACGAGCATCGGGTGTACAGAAATCTAGTTGGTCAATAGTGACAATTTTTCCTTGATGAGGGAATTGTACAGATCGAAACACCGACGAGGCGATGGAAGTCATAGCGTAGAACCAACTTCTTCCGAGTAATAGGTTGTAATGGAGGGGGGATCGACCACCTTGACATCAACAGTAACAGTTTTACCGCCCAACTAAACGGCTAAGGATTGTAAAATTCCATGAGGATGAAAACCATGCCCATCTAAAGTGTGTAACATCATAGGGGATTTGTTAAGGGCAGTTGATTTCAAGCCTTTCCAACAAGCCAAAGACATGACACAAGTAGAGGCTCCCTCATCCAAGATAGTTCGGTGGATTTGTTGATTCTGAACAACAACATCGATTTGAAAAGCTAGATGGTGGAAGAGTCAAGGATGATGATCATCTATATTAAACATGAGGTTCTTAGATGACTCAGGATCAAAAGCACCAATGGCAGCCAAGAGAGTTCTATGTTTACTGGGACAGTGTTGTAGAACTTCCAAAGCAGACATAGCACATGGTGCTTGAGCCAAATCTTCAATGATGTTGTAGTTTTGGGCAGCCCATGAACTAGGATTGAAGGTAGATTTACGAATAGTGCTCTTAGGAGGGTGTAAGATGGAGTCAAACAATTTTTTCTCGATCTAGAGTGGCCTAGACAGAGGGCTAGCAGACGAAGGACTAATGGAAGATGGTGATGGGTCCGGTAAAGAACCGTTAGTGGTCTTCGACTTATCAGGTTTAACTAGTGTGTCGTATGTTGTAGTGCGAGTGGTCAGATTAATCCCCTTAAACATGTAAATATGGGCACTTGTCGAGGCTTCATCATGGTATTGGCTGGAACTGCCCCCTAGAGTGGGGATTTGAGCAACCAAGGATTGCTTTTGTGGAAAAGGCTGAGTAAGCACAACGGGTTGTGAATTTTCTTTAAAAATCTTGGCCACTTCATCATGACGTGGACAATCTCGGGTGTAGTGATCATCACCACAAATGAGACATGGGAATTTTAGTTTCCGTTGTGGTTGTTTTCCAGCAGCAGGTGTTTGAGTTTGATTTTTTGGTTGTTCATTTTATTGTTTTTCTTCGGTTTATTTCTCGTCTTCTTCTTACCTATGGATTGTTGTGAAGGGGTTGATTGGACTATATTCACCTCAGAGACCTGAGTTTGAGGGGAGGTAGAAGAGGGTGTGATCAAACTGGGAGAAGACGTCGAAGCGGACCGCTGGGTTGTTCCAGTCGACTGGGAAGTAGAATGGGTTTTTACGGAGCCAATAACTCCATCTGCTTGTGAGGTAGACGATGGTTTGGATGGATCAGTAGTGGCATAGGTAGCATTTGGTATCAATTCATACATAGTACCAGATTGTGAATAAACCAAATCTAAGTACTGAGCTCGAGTAATAGCTTCTTCCTCGATGACTACACCACCCATGGAAACATCATGAGAAATCGGGGGTAACAATGATTTAGTGAAACATTCCACTAATAACTGGTCAGGAATGATCACTTTGATCAACCTTTGTCATCATCTCCATTCATGAATATGATTAGAGATATGCACAGAGTTCGTCTGACAAAGGGAGGTGAATAGTTCGGTACCCGTCTCGTATCGAATGGGTAGTTGGAAGTGTGTGAGGAAAGACATGGCAAGGGAGTTGAAATCTTGAAAAGAAGCACGTGGTAGTTCAATATACCACTTTGCTGCAAAACCTGTAAGTCTTCGTTGGAAAAGATGCAAACGTATAGAATCATCCATGAGGGAGTTCGATGAACACCACAAATGGAAAGTCATCACATGGTTTTTTGGGTCTTCTTCGGACTTTCCGTCGAATTTTGGAATATCAGAAGGAATTTTAGCTGGAATAGATGGCCAAACCGAAGAATGTAAAATAGGATCATTCATTAACCGAGACAAGTTTGGGAGATCCAAAGTCACAAGGAAAGGTAATTGTCGGTTAACCTGCGGGTGATACTGGTGTGGTATACGAACACTAATAGGACCATATACTGGGTTAGGTGAATAATTGTAACTAGTGGGTCCTTCTGCATAAGGTTGATGTTGACCAGGGTACATAGGATTTGAGGGGGTTCAAGAAACACGTGTGAGCGGAGGATAACCGGATAGGTTTTGAGGATTATAAGTTGGATTTGGTGTTTGCCTATAGGGGGGATAAACATTTTGTCCATAAGGAGGATATAGATGAGTCCCTTGAGGAGAAAGAGGTTGTTGAGGAGCTTGAGGATTGTGTCTTCCCGAGAACTGTGGGTTTCCTAGAAAAGGAATATTCCATGGATTGGGCATTGTAGATGCATTTTGTCCATGCGGTTGATGGTGGGCTCCGGTTTGAGGCTTCCCCCTAGCATGAGGTTTCCCTCCAAATGGAGGTTGTCCTCTAGTGGGAGGATGCCCCCCAAAAGGAGGTTTCCCTTCGAAAGGCGGTTGACCTCCAAATGGAGGTTGCCCCCCAGCATGAAATGGAGTTCCTAGAATTTGGGAACCAGACATAAATGACTGACCGGTGTTGCTTAATGGATTAAAACCACCAAGACCGGTCCCTCTGGGTTGTTGTATAGGTATAGAAATTCCAGGCATAACTTGGGTAGTGGTGAAAACGGAAGAATTCAGTGGTCTATACCCAAAAGGAAGTGATGATGAAGGTCTAGGTGTTAGTGGTGTGCCAATTGTAGCTTGGATAACCACCACATTACTGGCGGGAATAGTCAGAACGTGAGGGACCATTGTAGAATGGGCCATCTGGAGAGAAAAAGTGGAACCTAGGCCAACAGATGACATGTTTGGATCAACGTATGGTGCAGTTGAAAAAATGGTAGTACCGGTAAAATGATCTAAGGTTATGGTGTAGGTAACAGGTATATCGACACCTATTCCTGTTCCGTAAAGATTGTGCACCATGCACGGTGGGATTTGAACAACATCCACAATCCAAAAGGGGTCTTCGACTAGAGGGTTTGAATGAGACCCAGTCAGAACATCAGAAGGATTAACAATGACAAGTTCGTCGACTGAATTCAGTTGGAGAAAACGTCTCTCATATCCCTCAAGAATGCGGAAAGCCTCCAGAGACTCTGAAACAATTCGAAAATTCTCTAAAGAGGTGGGAACTTCCTCCCGGGAGCTTATAATGTCGTGAACTTTGCTCTGTTGAGGAGATCCCTCCATAGAATGAGGGGGTAAAGGGGTAGTATCTTCCATATTTTCTAGAGGAAGTCCCTATACCCTACGTGAACGACGTGGAGGGTCGATGTTGGTGAAAAAAAATCGACGAAAAAAATCTATGGCCAAGCACCGAAAAGAAACAGCATACGCTGATAGAATCTAAGAATCAAAACCAAGAAAACAAAACCTTCTCTTGATGACCGTGCTAGTTGGTGATGAAATCCAACATCACATGATCAAGTCAAGAAGGGGCTAGGATATGGTGGAACAGTTACAATGGCGACCTTCTTAATAGACTTTCACCTTGGTGCAAGATTCCACGCAGTAGTTGTGGATTTACCCTCCAAGGAGCCCGAGTGAGTTTGACCAATTTCTGCTCCAGGTATAGTGAGACTTCCCTTCACTGTCACCTTGTGTAAGACCCTAAATATTGTGTCTACTAAGGTCACCAAATCATAATCAACCCCTGGGCGGGTACAGTCGACAGTCCAGTCCGAACGTAAGGGCAGGGTATCTAGCCTGAAATCAACTTGAAATGCTTCCACTTAACATTGTGGGTATACCTTCAAGAGACCCCCATAATACAATCCAACTACTACAATCAGTCAAACCATGGAGGGATAATCTCTGTAGCTTTCCCAAGTGCGACCTCGTGCGTAACCCCTATGTGAGAGGGGGATCCCAGAAAACCTAGGCGACAATTGGATTTGACTCTCCCTAGCTCAGGATGATAATGTTTGTTTTGGAAACTTTGGAGAGTTATGCTCACAACCTAATACAAAGTGCTAATCCTAGTCTAATATTGGTGGAAGATCCTAAAAATAAAAAATGTTCTAGATAATTTTTAATTAGCATTCATTTTACAACTGTTCTTTACTCAAAAGGGGTGTATGAAAGTGAAACAGATGGAATGATGACTCAATTCCCAAAAAATGCATAAAAGATGATAAGCAGTTGTTTCTTTTCAATGAATGTCTATTTAAGGGAGAGAGAGAGA
>WSFP011472390.1:0-17515 GCA_009831015.1 Picea engelmannii
GATCTCCCCTTTTAAACCATCCATCTTAGTATCCAACTTAGCTTCCATTGAATCTATCTTAGTATCCAACTTAGCGTACATTGAATCTATCTTCTTTGTAGTTCAATAATGTCCCTACTCATTTCTTCACCTTCATCAAGAGTCCAAGTAGGAGTTTCTGGAGGCTTATTTGGTGTAGAAGTTCCCTTTTTTGGTGGAATGTTGGCCAAATATCACTTTTGAACCTTGATTTTGAGGTGGTTCTGCTAGACAATATTTCTTTTTTTGTATCTCCCAAGTTTTGGCCCTTATGGGTATGAAACTTTCTTTTATGTAGTTCTATGATATTTATTCTTTGCAATGCCACAGGTCTGATCAAAATTGGATGTGCCAAGTGGAATTTACGGTAAATTCCCCACAACTTGCCGATTTTTGGCCTTTCCAAGAGATCTCACTTGTATAGCATGCCCCACACAAAATAATTGATATAAAATTTTGAAACTCACACCAAAAATACTACAGACTGTCCACAATCCAATGAAACTAGTACCACTCAGTTTGAATACTCTAGGAAGAAGTTATGATTGTTTTACCTGGAACACCTTCTTGACACTAGTCAGATACCCTATCTCACACAGGGTGTATCTACAAATTTAATATGAACTAGAAGTTGAATGTTTTACCATAGATACCTTACTAATTTATATAAATAGCCCCAAAGGTCAGGGTCTGAAACGTTACAGAAACTTTTTTATAGCGAAAATTCTACAATGACTCCATTTAGGATGATTCCAGAACCCTATATTGTACAGGCTATATCTCAAAAATTATAAGGCCTCAGAAGATGAATTTTGAACCCAATGTACCTTTATATCTCTAATAAATACAATCCAAGCCATTCCTTCTGAAATGTTGTAGAAAATAGTTATAGCGAATATTCCAAGGTGTCTCATATGTAGTAGCAAAACCCCAAGACCTTGAGCTTTGATACCATATGTTAAGAACCAAATATCAATAT
The DNA here is from genome assembly GCA_009831015.1 of Picea engelmannii. Taxonomy (NCBI): domain Eukaryota; kingdom Viridiplantae; phylum Streptophyta; class Pinopsida; order Pinales; family Pinaceae; genus Picea; species Picea engelmannii. The sequence continues at coordinate 998 of WSFP011472390.1, forward strand.
AGCATAGAAAAACCTCAGAAAAAGTACTCAATGCCTTGAAAAAGAGATAATTTTAGATAATAAGCCTCTTCGAGGGGGAAACCTCCTTTTACCCTAGTTAAATGTTCAAGTACAAGATGATTCAAAATGAAAATGTCTCCTTGGTATATATAGGAGACTAGGAGGTATAATTACAATTAATGGCCTAAAGTCGACATAAATAAAATAAAAATACTAATATAATATGCCCCAATTAAGGGGTAATGAGCCAATATTAGGTCTTAACACTTTTCTTTAGTCTCACGTGACTAGTTTTGGATTCGTCAACAACCCTAACATGAAATAAGCATAACTATGTACCCACAATGAATAAATATATGAAAATAGTACACAATGTTCTTCTGTGTGTTTTATGCAATTCCTCTAGGTGTCGCTACTTGGGACCTCTCAAAAAATGAGTTATAGAAAAGATGGCATACCTTGTTGAATTCTGGATTATTCTAGAGAGCGAACTTGTAGAGTGTGCCCCGCACAGAATATTTGTTGTATGGATATGAAAATTTTACAAAACATTCTACAGAGTGTAATCTAACCAACACTTTTGTTCTTACTTAATTTGGATCCATTATGAAGAATTTATGACGTTTTTACCCGAAACACTTGTTATAGACTAGTTTTAGGACTAGCCACAAACCCTATTTTCCATAGAGTGTAACTCCAAAACTACAACGACCCACAAGATGAAATTTGTAGCACAATGACTTGGATATGTTTTCTAAATTTCCTATATATTTCACAGTCTGAATCATTCTATAAAAAAATTTATTGAAAAAATGGTGAAATGACCTGTAAATAACATACTTTCGAAAGCATCATCAAAATAATTTATCCTCCCTTGAATTTTGGCCTTCCTTACTTCACCTTCTCCTTAAAATTCGGCTTAGATGTCCTTTGGTTACCTCAGTCGCTTGTATATATTCAATATTCTCAAGTGTATTATAAAATGAGAGAGCCTTACCTCTTATTTATACATTCATGTAGCTTCCTCAAGGGGCTACCTTTTAACCATCTTAACCCACTTTCCTTATTTTAAGGTTAACCAACTTCTAACCACTTGTCCAATTAGTAATTTATCTATTAAATTTATTATTTAAATAATTTATTTTGTATCCACTTTGACTTATAGTACACTCATCACTTCACTTTACCTCAATGGGTTACCTTCCAACCATCTTAAATCACTTTCCTTATTTTAGGGCTAACCCATTTCTAACCACTTGTCAACTTAGTAATTTCTCAATTAACTTTATTATTTAAATAATTTCTTTTGTATTCACTTTGAATTATAGTACACTTATCACTTCACTTTATTATTTACCTTCTAAAAATCTCTTAAACCACTTTGACTACTTTGACCTTTTGGGGCTTCTAGATGACTCATGAGGGTTCTCCAACTTCACATGACCATAACTCTCTAACCGTGAGGAGTTATGTGACATTCCACATACCACTGGAAATGGAATGACATGTAATATCGATATATTATAGTATTACCTACAAATATATCAAAACACATACTGTTATCCATCAAACAAACTTGGGTCTATTACCCAAACCTAGGTTCTCCAACTTCTCATGACCATAACTCTCTAACTGTGAGGAGTTATGTGACATTCCAAATACCACCAGAAATGGAGTGACATATACTATCCATATAGAATAGTCTTACCATAAAATATATTAAAACACATACCATTATACATGAAACAACCTTTTGTCCATTACCCAAACCTTTGTGCTACCGAAATTTTCTACTGATATTTCTACAAGGGTTGAAATCAATCACTAAGGGTTGAAATCAATATATAATATCACTCTCCAATGGTTGATATCAATGACAACCAACAATCCATACAAAATATCCATCAAAATAATCCAATTGTCTGACAATATCCCCCTTTGGAATTGATGGCAACACCAACAATGATGGCAACACTTGGTCATGATAACATTCATGATTACACTCCTCGTCAATGTTTCTATTTCTACCCCTTTGATATCAATGGAAAAGGGTATCTCCCTTTGGGTTTTCTCCCCCTGACTGAACTCTCCTTGGGGTTTCTCCCCCTCTCTACATGTCTTTGATTTTTCTTTGTGTTTATAAGCCTCTGATTAGTTTCTCTCCCTTCATATGAATAATATCTCCCCCTCTGACAAAGGGTATCACTTTTAAGTCATATCTGTCATTCTTCCCTTGTAACAATCGCTCCCCTTGGAAACATGCCTCTATTCTCTCTCTCCAAGCATTTACCTTTGCATCTGATAAATATATCCCCCTTTGTTCTATTTATGGTGCTTCCTCATGTACATATAATACATATAATATAAGCATTCAAAGTCATTCATTTTGGAGTAGAAATTACTCCTAGTCTCTGGCGAAAATACTCAAAGGCTTCCCGTGGAAGTGGTTTTCTAAATATGTATGCCACTTTTTCTTTTGTTCCCACATATTCAACTTTGATGTTCTTCTTTGCAGCCTATTCCCATAGAAAATGATACTCGGTTGGAATGTTCTTTGTCTTGGAGTGCATCATTGGTTTCTTTGAGATACTGATGGCGCTTGCATCTGGTTTTCATAGGAGTGGTAACTAGTTTGCAATATTCCATTCTTAACCTCTTTAGCATTTCTATGATATACTTAGTTTGAGAAATAAAAATTACTTGGTTCCTTTGACATATCTCAAGACCCAAAAAGAAGGATAGTTCTCCAAGTAATGACATTTCAAATTCATTATGCATATCCTTTTCAAATTTCTGGCTTAACCTATCACTAGTACTTCCAAAACAATATTGTCAACATAAATTTCAATTAATAAAATATTACCTTGAGTTACCTTGATGTAGAGGTTGTTTTATGTGCTTCATTTCCATAGTTTGTAGGGCGTTTTGTCATTATTGTTTCTGAGCATTACTCTATTTTGAATGTAAATTGATGTATGCACTGTATGTGTCTAAAAAATATGTATTAATTTGGAATCCATTAGCATCGTTCGAGCCATTTCCTCTGTAATTTTCTTCCATTATGATAATGTTCTTTTGTCTCTGAACCAATCTATGAATCGAAGCTCTCATCGACTGTCATATATCTGTCCAAAATTGCTAACTGTTCTTACAAATCCATCTCTTTCCATACTCTCCAAGACTCTACTTGCACAAATGTCCATAATGATGACCCATTTATCATTATATTATCATGAAGTCTTGATTAATATGTCAAAATGTACTTTTTCTAACTGACTGCTTTGAATATGTCTTCTCAAACTATGCAATATGATTGAAGGATGGTTCTTTGGTCTATCACAACTATCACATAGAATCCCCCTGTATAATATTCATATTACTTGGGAGTCTCTAAGCTGGATGTCTCAGAACAATTCTTGCTCTGATGTGTATTCATCATCATCTTCATTGGTATATTCATCATCATCTTCATTAGTATATTCATTATATCTCTGATCTCTGACTTCTTTCTTTCTATCTGTGGATTCATCTTTCACTACAATGAATGAAAGCACAATCTCTTCAACATGTTCCTTGTTCACCTGTCCTTCCTTTATTTCAGTTATTTTCCAAACCTTTATGTATCTAACATCTTTCTTTTTCTCTGCAGATTGTTTTTCATCTCATTTTATTTCCAATCTTGCGATCTCTGGTACATGTTCTTTGTTCACCCATTCTTCCTATTTTCTTATCCATACTTTCTTATATCTGATATCAGTGTTCTCATTCATGGAAGTATCGATCATGCTTCTACAATCACTGGTTATGTGTCCATAGTTATGACATTTGTAGCACTCAATGTTATGTGCGACCACATAGTCACTTCTTGCTTGAACATTTGTTTTATAATCACTGCAATATGCACCCTTATGTCAAAAATTAGTACAATAAAACCAATGAACATAAAATAAATTTGCAAACCTGGGAGTGAATTATGTTCTTTGTGGTGTAGTCCTTCTGAATTTCTGCATTGACTGAACATGATCATGATTGAATCTTCTTTGTGGCTTGAACACAGATGGTCTTCTTCAATATGTATCTTCGATAGTTTTCTTATATTCTGGTTGACCATGATTTATTCCTTTGAGTAATTATACATAACTCTTTCTATTTTCTTCATTCTTATTTTCTATCAACCTAGATTGATTCTCTTCATTCTCTGTAACTGATGTGGATTTTTTTGTCTCTTCATCGTTATTTTTGAGATTGACGATTTTACTTCTCAATGTGAAAACTTATTCTTCAAGTTTCTCAACCTCTTCTTCTTTCATTAATATATGAGACTTCATGACTTCTTATGTTCTCTTTGCTTCTTCAAGATGAATTTTTAATATGATTAATTCTTCTTCAAGTACATTATATTCTTAACCAAACTCTAACTCACGTTGGTTTACATCATTAGTTATTTCCTTAAGATGATCTGTCACTATATTCTCTCTCATTTTTTCTTCTTCCTTTTGTGCTACTATGTTGGCTTCCAAACACTTCTTTTGATATTCAAGATTTTCTTCGATCTTTATGGATTCTTCTAGATGATTTCTCAAGTTCTCGATGACCTATTGGGATTATTAAAAAATGTGAATACTTTCTTTTTGTTTCATCAATTCTTTCTTGAGTGACTTGTTTTATTCTCTTAGTTAATCTAAAGCACTAATCAATTCTGCCTCATAATTGTCTTCTTTTTGAATTTGTTTTCTATCTCATTTCCTACATGGCATTTGATTTCAATATGTTCACATTTTTCACAATTAAAGAAAAACAACATACCTTTGCTGATTATGTACTCTTCAGCTTTTGAATATGTTTGACATGGTGAACATAATTTTTCTTGATTTGTATCTGCATCTTCTTTGACATTTTCTGAATCTGCGATGGGTGAAGAATATATTTCATGTAACTTATCCCAAAGTTATTTTGTTGATGAACATTTACCAACCTTTTCTCTTACCAGATTAGGTAATCCTTCCCAGATGAAATCCATTGCTATTTTTCTATTCTTCTTCAATTCCTTATTGGTTGTAGTCTTTTCCCTTTTTGAACTATCATATCCTGTAACAAGTGATAGCCAAATATAATGTCCTTGTTCCTATAAAAATACTTTATTCCTTATTCTCCACATATCATACTTAAAACCATTTTGACCATTAAACATTGGTACTCCATTCTCAGAATAATCCATGATCTCCTTGCAGTGGTTAAACTATTTCATGAAGGAACTGGCTCTGATACCAATTGTTGGATTACTGAGAGGGGTGTGAATTAGTAATAGAGAAATCTAATTCATTTTAGCCATATAATGCAAGTGTTATATCAATGTAGCAATATCATGTAATATTTGCAGAGTAAATAAACAATGAACAAATGAAAAATCATATACATACATAGTACACCATTGTTTTTACGTGGAAACCCAAAGAGGGAGAAAACCACATTATTTTTTTTCTTATATGTCTTGAAGAATTAAATTCATTGGAAGAACCAACTTCCTTTGTTTTCCATATGCAATTGCAAGGAGGCTCCAACCCCTTAGTTTCTCAGGCTACAACCTGAGGGAATCTCGAACTCCCCAATTTTCTGGCTACAACTAGAAGGCGTATACAACCCCATATGTTCTTTGGCTACAATCGGAAGGTGGCTACAACCACCTTTCATTTCCACGTACAACCGCCTTGACATATAAGTAGAATGATGAAACCACTGTCACACTATCACTCTGAGAGATGCTGCTGTAAACTTGTACCAATTAGCCTGCACCAAACAAATTGTACCAATAACCTGACCCATGAATCAACCATGCATCAACTTGTACCTAAACCTTTTATCAACCTATACCATAAATAAGTGCATCAACCATGCACCAAATTTTACCTCAACTTGTACCATGAAAAAGTGCATCAACCATCCACCAAACTTGTACAAATAACATGTCACAACAACCTATCACAACAACCTATCTCATCAATCTTATCAACCAAATAAGATATACTCACCAATATCAATCACCAAGACAATTCTTAAAGATTTGCATCAACCAAGCATAACACAACAACTCATAATCATCACCAAGACCAATATGTGCTTATAATAATATACCAATACAAGTATGCTACATCATCCATAAACCATGTGTCAACAATACTACCAACAAGTTCCTCCAACCATGTACCAAGTATGTACCAATCACATATCAAATACTCATCAACTATGACTCATCAATATGTATCAACATCATCAACTATACACTTCATGTATGTGCCAACTCATCAACTATTTGTCTCAACCGTGTACCCAACATGTAACTCAACCAAAATCTCTCATCAATTTCATCATCCAAGTCTAATTTGTAACTCTGTAATAGACATGGTGTATATGATCACATACTTCCAAACCTTCCTTAACTTTAACAACAAGAGACTAACATTTTCATCAAACTTTTCTTTAGTCTCAAATGACTAGTTTTGGATTAGTCAAAAACCCTAACATTAAATAATCATAAATAGGTACCTGAAATTAATAAAGATCCGAAAAGAGTACACAACATTTTTTAGTTTGTTTTACACAACTCCTCCAGGTGTCACTACTTGGAACCTCTCATAAAAGGAGTTATAGAAAAAATGACATACCTTGTTGAATTCTGGATTATTCTAGAGAGTGAACTTGTAGATTGTGCCCCACACGGAATATTTGTTGTATGGATCTGAAACTTTTACACATAATACTAAAGACTGTACTCTAACCAACAATTTTAGTCTTACTTTGTTTGGATCTTTTATGAATAAGTTATGATTTTTTTACCTAAAACACTTGTTATAGACTAGTTTTTGGACTAGCCACAAAGCCTATTTTCCACAGAGTGTAACTCCAAAAATATAACGAGCCACAAGATGAAATTTGTACCAAATCTACTTGGATATGTTTTCTCAATTTCCTATCAATTTCACAGTATGAATCATTCTATAAAAATATTTATTGAGAAAGTGGTGAGATGACCTGTAAATAACATACCTTAGAAAGCATCATCAAAATAATTTAACCTGCCTTGAATTTTGGCCTTCTTTACTTCACGTTCTCTCGGTAATTCGGCTTAGATATCCTTTGGTTACCTCAGTCACCTATGGATATTCAATATTCTCAAGTGTAATATAAAATGAGAGAGCCTTGGCTATTATTTATACTTTCATGTAGCTTCCTCAACGAGTTACCTTTTAACCATCTTAACCCACTTTTCTTATTTTAGGGTTAACAAACTTCTAAACACTTGTCCAATTTGTAATTTATCCATTAAATGTATTATTTAAATAATTTATTTTGTATCCACTTTGACTTATAGTACACTCATCAATTCAATTTACCTCAAGGGGTTACCTTCTAACCATCTTAAACCACTTTCCTTATTTTAGGGCTAACCCACTTCTAACCAGTTGTCAACTTAGTAATTTCTCCATTAACTTTATTATTTAAATAATTTATTTGGTATTCATTTTGAATTACAGTACACTCATCACTTCAATTTATTATTTACCTTCTAAAAATCTCTTAAGCCACTTTGACTACTTTGACCTTTTGGGGCTTCTAGATGACTCATGAGGGTTCTCCAACTTTACATGGCCATAACTCTCTAACTGTGAGGAGTTATGTGATGTTCCACATACCACTGGAAATGGAATGACATGTACTATCCATATAGAATATTAATAACTTCAAATATATTAAAACTCATACTATTATCCATGAAACAAACTTGGGTCCATTACCCAAACCTAGGTTCTCCAACTTCTCATGGCCATAACTCTGTAACCGTGAGGCGTTATGTGACATTCCACATACCACCAGAAATGGAATGACATGTATTATCCATATAGAATATTATTACCTTCAAATGTATTAAAATGCATACCATTATACATGAAACAATCTTGGGTCCATTACCCAAACCTTTGTGCTACCGAAATTCACTACTGAACTTTCTCCAAGGGTTGACATCAATCACTAAGGGTTGACATAAATCTACATTATCACTCTCCAATGATTGAAATCAATGACAACCAACAATCAATACCAACTATCCATCAACCTAAGCCTATTTTCTGATAGCTCCTCCTATTATCTTTATCACCTGCCATATCTGAATACACATATTCCTGTAGAAACGTGTTTGAACTTATAAAACATAATTCATGAGTAGACATACCTCTCAAATATTCCTCCCAATGTTCTTTACCTAGATTTTCCATATGCCTGCTCATAACTTCCACTGCATGTGCAATATATGGTCTTTTTCACACCATATCATACATCAAGCTTCCAAGTGTTGATGAATAAGGGATCGTGTACATGTATTCTATCTTCTCCCATGTCTTGGGACACATTTCTTGGTTAATTTAAAATGGTTGGCCAAAGGTGTACTAACTGGTTCTTCATTCTTCATTCTAAACCTCTCCAACACCTTCTCTATGTACTCACCCTAAGACAATATCATCTTGTGATTTTTTAGGTCTCTTGTTATTCTAATACCAAGGATTTTATTTGCAATGCATAATTCCTTTATCGAAAATGAATTAACTAATTTATTTTTTATCACATTTATAACTTGTATGTCAAACCCAGCATCAAGCATGCCATCTACATACAATAGAAAGATAATATAGCTTCCATTTTCTAGCCTCTTAAAATAAACATAGTGATTAGAATGCCATCTACTATAACCTTGTTTATGTCATAAACCTATCAAAATTCAAAAACCACTTTCCTTGGAGATTGTTTTCCATACATGATATTCTTCAACTAGCATACCAAATTCTCCTTTCCTTTGACCTCATACCCCTGTGGTTGTTGCATATAAATATGTTCCTCTAAATCCCCATGGAGAAATGTTGTTTTTACATCCAACTATTCAAGATGCAAATATTCTACAACCACAAGACTTTAAATTGTCCTAATTGAAGTCATTTTAACAACAGGAGAAAATATTTCATCAAAATATACACCTTTCTTTTGTGCAAACCCATTTACAACAAGTCTAGCCTTGTACCACTTTTTTCCTCCATCTTCTTCCTTCAACCTATAAACCTATTTATTTTGTAATGATCGTTTTCCTGCAAGAAATTAAACCAACTCCTAAGTCTAGTTATTTACCAAGGAATCCATTTCCTCTTTCATTCCTTGTTCCCACTTCCTCTTATTCTCTACATGCATTGCCTCTTCATAACTTTTTGGTTCACAAGAATCAATTAGAAATAAATAATACAATGAAGGAGAGTATCATTTAGAGGGACTTTTTAACCTGGTATATCTTCTAAAAACACTTACAGGAGTTTGAGGTACTTGCTGCTCCTTTTTTTATACATTTTGATTTTTTGGTACCATTGGAATTTCAATTTCTTTGAATTCATCAAGCATTGTGTATTATGTGTTTTCCTTTTCCTGTTTCTTTCCTTGCGACTGATCTCTCTACATAACCTTTTCATTGAATACCACATATCTAATCCTAATGATTTTATGATTTTTATAATTCCATAATTGATAACCGAAATCATTCACACTGTATCCAATAGAGGTACACTTCTTGGATTTTTCTTCAATCTTTGTTTTGTTTTCTTTATCAATATGGACAAATTCTCCACAACCAAAAGTCTTCAGAAATGAGTAGTTTAAATTTTTACCTTTCCATGCATTCTATGGAATTCCACAATCCAAGGATATTGAAAGCCCTTTGTTTATTAAGTAAACAAAAATATATAAAACATTTTCCCACAACTGTAAGGGAAACCCAACATGAAATCTCATACTCCTTGCATATTTCATGATTGTCTTGTTCATCCTTTTTGATACACCATTTTCTTGTGGTTTTCTTGGAATTGTCTTCTCTCTACGAATCCCATGGTATGAACAATGATTATCAAACTCCTTGTTGAAGTATTCACATCCATTATATGATCTGAGACACTTCAACCTTTTTCCTATCTCGGTCTCAACCAAAGCTTTCCATTTCTTAAAAGTGTCAAAAACATCATATTTTTGTCAAATGCAATAAACCCAAGTTTTTCTAGTTGCATCATCAATAAAAGTAATGCAATAATGAGATACACCAAAATATGATACATGAGTCATCCCCATACATTTGTATTCTCAAGATATAACTTTTCACTCTTCTTTTCCTTTCCAACCCTGATAAATCTGACTCTCTTATGTTTTCCATAAACAAAATGTTCACAGAAATCCATAACAACTTGTTTAAGATCTGGCACCAAATTCCTTTTGTGAATTATCTAAATCCCCTTGTCACTCATGTTTACAATCCTATGATGCCACAATGTTGTATACACATATGTAGAGTCTAAAGATATTGAAGAGTCAACATTACCAGTACATAAATACAATGTTCCTACCTTCTCTCCTTTTGTCATTACCAGTGATACTTTAATGACCTGTCACACCTTACCTATAAATTTATGTATACATCCTTCACTTGGAAATTGTTCTTTTGAAATTAGATTTCTTCTTAGATATGGTATATGTCTCACCTCTTTTAGTAACCATTCGTTTCCATTATTTTTCTTTAATTGTACCCTTCTCATTCCAACAATTTGGCAAGGTACATCATCAACCAAATAAACCTGTCCAAAATAACCTTGAAAATAATCTTGCAAATATTTCCTATGGGTTGTGTCATCAAATGAAGTCGTTGAATATACTACCCAAGATTCATTAATAGCATCTAAAGAAAGAATCAAAGCATATTGTAGCACATCACTTGTTACATTTGCTTCCTAATTTTTCTCCTATTGTCCATCTCTTTGTTTCTATGGAGCTTTGTGTTCTTTGGGCTTCCAACACAAGAGATCAATGCTTCCCTTCTCCCCACCCCCTTTTTAAAAAAAATTCATATTATAAAACAATGCTATAGTACATTGGAGGAAACAAGTGTCGCGGGAAAGAAAAATAGTTTCAAAGTGCAAGGAACATACCTATGCCCAATGCAACGAAAACATGTGAAGGAGAAGGACACTCATGAAATGTTTTCTCTAGGTATACATTGTCAAGTCATAAAGGCATAAATTGCAGGGTTGGGATCTGGTAGGAATGCATAAGCAATGGGTTCAACAACAACATGATGAAGCCGACATTAATCCTAAAAGCATGAGCAATCCATATACAATGCTCGTACGACTCAAATTTAGGAAGTACACCTCCCATGGTGGTATTTTTCATAATTTTAGTCTCAAGGGACTAAAAAATAATAAAATAACACGAATGGGAACTCTTCTGGCCAATACTGGACTAGATTATTCGTTTTTCGCAAATAGTCTTTTCAGTTAGGAAAAAGCTTAAACTTATACCAAAAAGACATCCCTTGAAATCCATTTTATGAGTGTGATAGATAAAATATGACTCGACCATATTTTGATATTTAAGGAGTATGAAAAGAGATTAAATATGGACTCCCTCATATGTTTTGGTAAATTTAGCCTCTCGAACCTGAAAAAGTATAAAAAAAAAATAGAGGAGAATTCTTCCGGTCCATATACTAGAGTATAATTTTTTCATAATTATTCCATTCATTCTGAAAAAGGGGTTAAATTGTGCTGAATAAGTTTCCCTTCAGGTCCATTTAACGAGTGTAAAAGGAACAAGGTCACTCAACAATCTTTTCAATTTTAAGGCATCTGAAAACATCTTAACTATGGACTCTGTGATGATGTTGTGAGCATCATATAAGGGAGGAAGTCCCATGGATAATAGCCATAATAAGAGTGAGTAATAAGCATGATGTTATAATTCAAACTCATTATGGGACTAACCATGACTCCAAAGCCTAAGGGACAATCTTGCAACATGAGAGCCAAAATACGAGGAGATTCTAAACTAAAGCGCCCATGGAAGGTAGGCTCTACCATCAACAAAACAATGTTTTTGAGAAAATTATAAGGTTGCATTGCTTGTTAATGGGGTCAACCCTAGGTTTAAGAGGCAATGACAACTGATAATGCAGAAGTTCAGGGGAATTCACCCTACCATAAAATCCAGTTATGAGAACATTACCTTCCCAAATCCTTGTAAAATACATTCTCAATTGACGGGAAGAAACCAAAAAATGTCCAAAGTATAGCCTAATACCTTCAAAAACAACCACAAAACTACAAGAAATTAACCATTAGTTGAAATTTTGGAAAAAAGATAAAATCTATAGGAAGTGGGTTTTTACAAATTAATAAATATTGGTTTACGTACCCAATTACCAATCCATTTTTCACCATTTCACCCAAAAGTCAACCAAAGTGACCAAAACCCTTGAAATTATGAATGAATATTCATGGATCTTGGAGCAACAAAACCTCTTTCCACCGAGATTAAGTAAGTACCTCCATCCTACATTGCATTTCCTATCATTATTTACTAATTTTCATGAAAAGTTGGGGCTTAAGCCTCTCATTTTCAACTCATCTATATGCATTTGCGGGTTTCCTTAAGGAAGTCCACAGATATCCATAGTTGGTGGAAACACGAGTCGTGAATATCTGTGCCTATTCTAAATGGAGGATGCAGATTCCCAAGGAAGTTTTTGAAAAACAAATACTAAAATTTGTCATGGAAATTGGGTAGGATGTTTGTTTTCTAGAGATAACGTGAACACGAAGAGGTGGAATGGGTAGTATCCAATGAGGATGATGCCAAACAAGCTCTTTGTGCATATTGCATGTACAATATTTTTCAAATTGGTGGCATGAAGGCCCAAAGGATATTTTTGAATCTCTTAATTGACTATTGACACCCTTATGTTGAGCAATTTATGTTACCTGGGAAATCACTGACCATCACCGTGGAATAAATTTACTTCATTACAAGTTTGTCAAGGAAACGGGAAGTACCAAAATTCCAAACTCATGGAGGAGGTGGGAAGAGTGTTAATGAATATATAAATGAGTATTGTGATGTAGACATTGAGAAAAGTGGATCTCAAGTGTCTATCAAACAGATAACCAATTTGATTCTCTGAGTAATCCTCTACACTATGGTTTGGATTGTGGGATCCAACTCTTTACACTTGGAACTGCGGGAAAAAATGCAGCATGGGGTTTAATGATTAAGACCCACTATGTATGACTAGATTACAACAATGCTCAACTGCATGAAATCATAACTCATCGATTGCAAGATTAGGAAGACCAAGAACATTTTCTTTGACAACGCCCTATGAAATTTGTTCTTTGTGCAAGTTCCTATGATGAGCATGAGGAAATACATACAAGGAAACTTGCGACCATGGCCAGCCATGGTCTGATGGACCGAGCTGATAACTCGACTAGGAGGTGGAAAAATGTCCAATCCATATGACACTGACTTCTTTAGCTGGTGGAAGTGGAAAAATCCCTTTATCGAGGACTACCCCTATGTCAGAATTGACTTCACTGACTATCTAGATGTCATCATCCCTCCTAAGGTCAAGCCACAGGACATAGGTAAATTATTTTTGAGTTATTTAATTTTTGTTTTTTGAATATATATATATATATACATATATATACATACATAGAAACATAAAAATTCCTATCTTTTGTAAGATCCAAAATATTGACAAGAACTTTACTCTTTATTCATATAGAGCAACTGTGAGGGTGGGTAATGTTCTATGACATAGATGACAAGGAACATATAAGGTAGGCCCTATTGATGATGCAGATAGGAACTTGCGTAGTGTGGGAAGGAATTTTGAGGGCCTCACTCAAAATTTTCCCATGTCTACTATTGATGACCTCCCCATAGGCATGCAACATCATGTCATGGGGGTACCTAGGCCATGGGTCTGACTGTTCCGGTGTTTGGAAAACATTGTTGTTTGTTATGATAGAGTTCATCGGCATTGGGACTAGATAGATTATGTGCTCATAACACCATTTTTGTTCTTATATCGCATTATATGACATTCAGGGGCTAGGAGCCCCACATTTTGTACTTATGTATCTCATTTTGATATATATATATATATATATATATATATATATATATTATTTTTTATGTGTTATATACATTTTGTATGTTTTACTTGAAAATGAAAATATTTACATGTGAATGTGAATGTGAATGTGATGTAAATTCCAATCTAAAATATAATTAGAGTAGGAATAACCTAGTTCATTGGCTCTCCTATGAACATGATCATAAGTAATAACATCAAATGAACGTTCCAGAAGACGTACCCTAAGGAAAAGTTGTAATAGCACTGGATCGCATATTCGAGATAGACCATTCAACTGTGAGACCACCAACTAATAATTTAAGAATACTTGAAGGTGATTAATTCCGTGTGAAAATGCATCTTGAAAAATCTCAAAAACCACACTATACTCAACAAAATTGTTAGTAGTCACCCCGAGACATGCACCTCCAATGGACACCAGCTGGATAAAAGGAGAATAGGTTACCCATGTAATGGATGCTAAATGTCAAGTATGGTGATTAGCGTCATTAGCGAATACAAAGTAGTCCAAAAACTCTTCAAGAATATGCCACACAGCAGAAGCACAACAATCACTAACGAAGCAAAGAGGAAAAAAAGTTCTAAACAAAACTATGTATGAAATAGACAATAGTTACAAAAGTGTTATTGCTTGAGCCTTCATCCTCAAGCATAGCACTTCTTAATATAGAGTCCATTTCCAGGCTCTTACAACACATTTCCTTCATAATCTGTGATCTCATAATGTCCTTTCTCGAACACCGTTCACACAACATATGGGTCATACCACATAGGGTAATATCCCCACTATAATCCATAGTTTTATTATTCTTATGTAGATATGATGTGTGGCTACGACCAAAGCGATGTAATATGTGAATTGTATTTCCTTTTTTTGTTAATAAAATGTGATTCCAATTACTAAGGGGACATGGACAAGATATGGGGGCTGAATTAATCCACAAGAGAGGGGAGTGTCTAGGATAATGGCCAAGAGGGGTCCAAGGGGGAAATACCCATGTATATTAATTTAACCCATTTACCTAAATTTTCTATTTGTATATGAACTTTCCCATTTTTGATTGAGTGTTCCCAAAATCCAATCATTGATTATATGTAAGAGGGTGGGTGTGAGTAGTCACATCCAAAATTTATTCGGCACATGTGGGTTGAGCATAGTCAACTTGGGGAAGAGTTCCAGTCAAGAAAGGAAATCCAATGAGAGGAAAATTGTATGGGTGGGGAACAACAATTTTTATTTAGTCAAGTTTATGCATGAGAAAAAGTAGAGGGAAAGAAACATAGCTTGAAGTCGATGTAGTCATAGAGTGTGAATTCTAGAGCATGCTAGAGAGTAACTGGAGCTAGTTGGAATTGGAAAAATGAAGAGTCATTTTGTCAGGCTTGAAGAGTGAACTCGTGGGTGAGTTGCACTAGAACAACAAGTATTTGTTGTTGGTTTGTTGATAGTTTTCCTAGAAGTAATTTCCCTTGAGTTCCCAGTTGAGATATTCCTAGCTACCTATGTTAGAGAAACCTTGATAAATGAATGGGACACTTGAGGGACTGAGATCGGTGAAGGGGTACATTCCTTGGGTTGGAAAACTCAAGAGGAAGAGAGTTGGTGTAAAATCAAGATATTTGTAAGAGAATATCAATTAGGTTGAGAGTTTTGTGAGTTGTGAGTGGATTGTGAGAGACCACCCTCTTTTGTTGATTGCTAGCCTCAACTCGAGGGTGACTGGATGTTGAGATTTGTAACATTTAGTCTATGGTTGGGTGGAACTTCCATCCCAAGAAATTGGTTTCCCAATTATTGTGAAACTATAAGTGTTTTATATTGTTCTTATGCTAAAGTATGTGTTTAATTACTAGGCATGAACTCTGTGTATTTGGTAGTGATTTATATGCTATTGTAATGAGTTGTTTATTCACATTTCATGTTGATTAATAACCTGTTGTAGATGATTGTATTTCGTGATTATAGACAATAGTTAAATATTTCTTTCCTAGTCGCATGTGACCTCGTGTGTAACCCTTGTGTGAGAGGGGGGTCCCAGCTATGCTTATACGAAAGTTGGATTTAAGAACTCTTTAATATTCTATGGTTTGTTTTCATGGTCTTGGACAATTTACTCACTTATCTTAGTCCAAAGACCCTATACCTATAATATTGTTGGTGTTCTTTAGAAAAGAAAAATTCTAGTTAATTTTATTAGCACATGTTCGTTTTTAAAGATGTTCTTTAGTCAAAAGGTTGTGTGGAAGTGAAAATTATGATGTGAAAAGACTTGACTCTGAAAGGATGCAAAGGGATGAAATTTGAAGAATTTTATTTTCGATGAATCCTATTTATGAGAGAAAGAATAGTATCTTTCTTTTTTCTTTTTATTAAACAAAAGACCCTAACACATACCATTTTCTGTATATTCTTGCAACTAAGATAAAAAGACAAAATTTTCAACCAAACTCAGAAAATGATTTATGAGGTTCCCAACCAAGCACAAATTGTTTCAATGATA
>WSFP011472391.1:0-17515 GCA_009831015.1 Picea engelmannii
TTATAGAAATTATATAAAATCCTTAGAAATTTGAATATTTTTACAAAACTATTGCCAAACATTTTACATTTTCCATATTAAGGACTAGTAATATTAGCCCATGTTTCTACATTTTAAAATAAATTTCCATCCTTAAAATTATCTCTGATGTGATGATGAGGTCAGTTACCAAAGTCAAACTTATGGTTGGGTGGGTTGTATCTAAACTTTGTATTAAAATTTCAAAATTTTGCTTCCTAAGGGTCATTGAGCAGTTTAATTCCATAACTCGATATTCATTTGGAAGCGTATTTTCACCCGGAAATATCCCAGGTGACCAAAACAGTGTAGAACCTAGATACGGTGGCATCATTCACAAACTCAACCCATATTTTTATTAAAAACTTTAGGAGTTTTAGGGACCCTGAGTTTTGGCCCAAGAACAAGTGTCGGAAGGGGGGCCTAATTGGAGGCCTTCATTGCCCAATTTTTGAAAACTAAAAGAAACCCATTTCAGCTATGGATGTGTAGACTTGTAGCAAGTAGTTAGTTTTGTGATTAATTCCAGAATTTGGGTTTAATTTCAAATTTTCCCCAGATCACCCTCCAACCAACACTTTCCTACGACCTTTCCAAGGCCATATCTCGCTCATCCAAAGCCCGATTTGTTCCAAATGAAAGGTATTGAAAAAATGGTGAGAAGTGTTATAGCATGAAGGCATATATTTAAATAATTATATCTATTGTGTATAGGGTACCATCCCTTTAATTGTAAAGGCCTAGGGCCCCTTTTGTCAATTCAAACACAGATTGAAACCATACTTCACCAATCCTAGAGAAAAATTATAGGTAGCAAGGGGAGCATCAAATCAAGCATAAAAAAGTGCTTGAAAAATGGGCATTTCCTTACATTCAACAACCAATTCCTTGATCTCCTACCCTCCAAAGCGAACCAATTTTTCCCCAAGCCATGGACCTTCACCCTCGGTAAATCTGGCAACCATTGATGGCCTTTGACACCATGAATCCACCTGATTTGCAGCTGCAAACCCATGGTAAGAAATAAAAGATTCCATTCAGATGGCACAAATCCCAAGTAAAATTATGAGGTTGCACCAATTTTTCATATTTCCATGAAAGATTTTTTCCAAAATTTTATTTCTCAAATGTTTTACTTCGAATGACATATTGTAATTAAGTTTAAAATCAAATTTTGATTTGACTTACTTTTTGCAAAAGGACAAAAGAGGTTTTAGGGTTGGTACACTCGTCACTTTTTCCAAAAGTGACAAGTGTCTTGTCACCTAACTCTAGTATTATCTTCTCTTATAAATAAGAGGAAGGCTTTTGTATTAGGGAGGACTTGTTGAATATATCACCTAAGCTCTGCTAGATTTTCTCAGGAATTTTTAGTGGTTGTACTTGCTTGTTTTCTTTCGGTTGTTCATATTTGAATGCTTGCTAGTTGAGTGTTGAAAGGTAGTAGTAGATGTTATTTATATTAGTTATATCTAGGTGGGATAGGTTATCTAGGTGGAATGGGGATCATAATTCTAATACTTCCCAAGGGATTTTAACGGATTGAGAAGCTTGACAGGAAAAAATAGGAGGAATAGTATGTTTTGTATGGCAATTGATCCAATTTTTTTCCAAAAATATTGATGTTGTAATATATCCCCATGGTATCAAAATTGAGAGCAAGTGTGATTCGAGACACCATTTATTTTCATCCAATCACATTGGTAAAGTTTCTTTATCAAAAGAGGTGGGGATTTGATGAACAAACAAAATATGATCCATCTGGAAGGTTTGGTTACTAAATCTCTCCCCAATGATATGTTTAAAGTTCTAGAAAATAATGGATGTTAGATTCTTACTCATATTACAGGTAGGATTCAACATAATTTCATACAAATACTGCAAGGAGATATGGTCAAGGTTGAATTAAGTGCTTATGATTTAACCAAAGGACATATAATATATATACTTAGCAAAAAATCTTCAAACAACTAAATCACCTTTTGAACATCTAATAGGGATCAAGATCATAGATTCAATAGACGCTCTTTCTCAGAGAAAAAAATGCTATTTGAGAAAATTGGAGGGTCACAAATGTGAAAATTTGTGCTTCCATTCGTAGAATATGTGTGTGTGTGTGTGTGTGTGTGTGTGTGTGTGTGTGTGTGTGTGTGGATTGGTTTTTTCATTTCATCATTTTGAATTTCTAGAACACTAAGAGTGAAAGCCAGGGAATCCTCATCAGGGGCCCCTCGGAAATTAGTCCTCCTTATATCAATTGAGCGAGCTCATTTATTCGAATTGGTCTTGTTGGATAAATCTTAAGGTTCTAAATTTTGATTATCTTAGATTGGATTGGAATACTACACTGCTTGGGTAAGCTCAATTAAACTCCCTCAGAGGGGTTCTTGAGCCTCTTCCTTTGCATAGGTATCCTTCTTCCATACAAGTGGATTTAAGAGCCTGAAATCCTTAGTGACGAGAAGGGGATAAACCCTCCTTCTATGAACTGCATGGGGCACTAATTTTTCTGACCAAGTGGTGTACCCTAGCTCACTCACTTTATACTAAGTAGAACAATTACAATATAAAATATGTGAGCTTTATCAGGAGGAACTTCATAACTATATGGTAGTCTTGCATGTGATCAAATAGTTTAAAATTTACAATTAACACATGGTTAAAGTATCAAAACTTTCATCAGACCACCCAATGTCCTAGTAAACTATATTTTGCAGCCAATTACATCACATTATGTAGTTGTAGCATCTTCCTAAAGGGATGGAATTTCATTTTCATATCTCAATTTTCACCCTTTAAAGTTTTGGGGCCACTTTCTAGGTAATTATGTGTAATTCTAAGCTTGTTTTCGTGTATTACAAGGCCCAAACAGCTTGTTTTTCATAAATTACATCCATATTAAATGGCATGGTTGTAGTTTCCAAATCCTTTTTGACTCTTAGAATTTAGTAATTTTACATAATCCATTCATTGGATAATTGTTTTGGACCCCGGTTTACCTAGGATTCAATTTAGAACATTTTCCCAAGGCCACAAGGTAGGGAACAACTTTTTGTTCACTCTTATTAGTTTGTTGATATGAAAATTAGCAAGCTCATTTTCACCCCCCTGTCCACAAAAATCATTCCCCGGCCTTTTCGACCACCCAGGAAGCTAAGGGAGGACAATACATAAGTTGGGTGGTCCTAAGAGGGATTTTACACAAGTCCCTCACCTCTCCTTCCTCCCCTATTCACTGCCTTAGACACAGGACCATCTGAGGTGTGGGTAGTCTCTGCCTCGTGGAAATCTATCAAATTGTTTGTAACCGACTTCACCACTTGATAGGTGGGATCCATCTCAACGGACACATTTTTCTTATAACATATTGGTTGGGATTCCAAGGTCTCAATGCATCAACTTATTTAGTGGGTGACTAGGCCCCTATTAAATTATTATATTCTTAAGTATATCTTCATCTCAAGTCCATATCCATTTCTTGGTGAAAAAGGTTGTGAGCATCCTTTATCGGTATGATCCCCCTTGCAAAGATGTAATCCTTTCCAAGTGAACCACCATGAGATATCAGGTCATTCATACATTCACTTTGATTCCATGTAGAAAAATCATCATATAGCATCAGGACTAAGCAAGTAGGACCATTCACTGAGTCTCTACATTGGAGGAATGTTTCTTCTTAACAACCTTCACTACTCTATCTACAAGGAATTACCATGTTAATAGTCAATTTTTATCCCCTTGCAAACATGTAAGCCTCTCCAAGTGAGACACCATGAGATATTAAGCATTCATACATTCACTTTGATTCCATGTAGATAAACCATCCTATAGCATTGAGACTAAGTGAGTAGGATCATCCATTTACTCTCTATATTGGAGGAATGTTTCTTCTTTAACAACCTTCACTACTCCATCTACAAGGCATGACTATGTTAATAGTCATGTCTATGACTAAATTCTCATACAACGATGTGCTTCATATACAATGCATCCCATAAATAGTTTAATTTATGAAATTTTATGGAAAAGAATTACAACATAGAAAATATCTTGACCTGAAGAAGATCCACTCCCACATGTCACCCATTCCATAGAGTGATCTTTCAACCTAGTGCCATAATGGCTATATCTTCAACAATGTAAGGCAAATGAGGTTTAGTAGAGGTTTCAAGGGAGTCACTTGTCTCTTTTTTTCTCTGGAAAAGGTGGTGGCTAGAGATTTTTGCATACAAAGTGCATCGCGCACCCTAATTGTATAATCACAATGGTGTGTTATAAAAAATGACACAATAGTGCATTGAAATCAAAGGCGCGCCATAATTAGGGTAAAATAGAATACAAAATTTTACCCTAGTTGATTTTCATTTTTTCCATCCTTAGTGCTTTCCTCCCTTGCATACATCAATGTTTATTTTCAATGTAACCTCACCACGACATTTGGTGCATTTGAATCACTAAATTTAGTCAACATTCTCCATCCGTGGTGAATTACAATTCTCAATTGGATTTAAAAACCCCTTTAGAGCATTTTCACATTTTTTTGGTCGTACGTCATTGACCATAGAGAGAAAACTAGGGAATTTTCTTTGTTATGCCTTTACAATTCTATGGTTTTGTATTTCTTTCAGTGTAACATTAGTTAATTTTTTCCATTTTTTTAAATGTTGGTGGTGCACCTATAAACTATTTGTGTGCACCAGTATCGGTGCACACATAAGTCGCACCAACATGGTGCATTTAGTTTTTGGTAATGCATCGCATTGGTGTGGCACATCATGCACTAACAATAGTGTTGTGAATGAAGCACCACAAGCAATTCATCTAGTAAAAAAAAAGCACATCTGTTAGAGCTATGAGGTGCATTCAACCTAATTGGATGCATGGATCATGGAACACCAACATTGGTGCAATATGCCTTATACCACCCTCTGTTCGTCCCAACAATGTTAACGCATCGCTAAAGAAACAACGTGTAATGTAGATTTTGTGGTGCACTTTGGTTTTGTAAAAGCATCATTGTCAATGCGAGGATAACACATTGACGTACATGTCAATGAGTTGGTGGGATGGTGCATCCTACGCACACCATCCACAATCCATATAGTAATTCTAAATGCACCAAATATAGTAGGGTTCAATCAATGTGTGTTACCCAGTTCATTTAGGTTGTTTGGATGCACCATTCATGGTGCAGGTTGACAACAACAAATTACTAGCATGCACTCACTTTTCAGTGCATGGTGCATCTTATCCAAATCGATACACTACAATACCTAACAAACACTTGTCTTCCTATCACAATGTTCTCATGTTTCTTTGACGCATCTCTAACAAGACAAAGAACACACACCAAAGACAAAACGACATGTTGTACTTTTAATAGTGCACTGCACGTGTGTTTTTGCACTATTTGTCATGCACTGGAATCAATGTGATTAATGTATGCTATTATTATCAATGTATAAGTGTGTACCTATTTAAGATGCACTAGTGTGGTTTACACTTTGCAAAGCATCAAATTTTAAATTACATATTTAATTGATCAAATCATTTTTATTTTATAAACACTTTGATCTAAAATTTATATTTTGTTTTAATGAATTTTTTATGGAAATCAAGATTATGGAACACATGAAAATTGTTTAATGTTGCAACCTTTGGAGGCATGCAAGAGGGAGAGGGGGTTATTCTCACACCTTGTTTCATAGGAAAAATGTTTTCCCTTAATGGATGTTGGCATCCTCAAGTTTTATAAGGAGGTCACATTCATCAAGGGGAAGAATAATTTTGTCATCCAATTGATCCAATGTTAGGATTAGGGTTGATAGGAATTTAGGGTCAGATTAGACATGTGGAACAACTCCATTGAGAAGGATGTTTATTTAATCACCAAATTATCTAAGAGGGGTTAATATGCTCCCCAATTTCCCCAAATGATGCATGGAGTTCATGCATAGACCCAACTATATTATGTAGCTCATTATGTTAGTCCTACAACAACTACACTCAATGACTTTCAAGTTGTCGAGGGATAGTGATGTATTACCTATTTCGAGCACAAGGATGTATTGGTTGTTTTCCTTATCCTCAATGCATTGCCCCACAAAACTTGTGATGGGAAGCACATCAATGGTGTTCTTTTGCATTATGTGGACACAATCATTACATAGGCAACTATATAGGTGGTATAGTATTTATACCACCTATAGATCTAGCTCATTAGTTTGGGACTGATGTGAGGCATGTATTCTCATATGAATTTTATTTTTTTATTTATTTTTTGAGAGGTTTTGGACAACACAAATTGCATTCGACTGCCTCCCTAGATATACATTGAACACGACATGTATGGATAAGTGGCATATATTGATGTCGAGGAGCAGGGAATGGGGCATATTGTGTCAAGTAGTGGATTTTATAGTGCTCGATATGTTGGCTAGTGAGGATGATCATGTCCTAAACCTTGTGTGATATACCTATGTAGGGATGGACTGGTGGGTAGTGGAGAACCTCCCACACCCACTTATGAGACAATAAATGAGAGGGGTAATATACTCATGATTATTTTAGTCTAGATAAATTATTTTTTATTGTATTTCATGTGCATGTTGATGAATATTAATTGATTGTTGACTTTGTAGGATCAATTGGGGATGGTTTTCCTCTACCATAGTAATGATGATGGTATTCCAACATAACCCTAAGTTCCATGGGCCAACTACACAAAAAAAATATAGGTTGCAAATGAACTTCACAATTTTTTGTTTGGCTTTAGCATCAAACTAGTGGGATCTAGAGATGTCATCCAACATCTTGAGGATTAGTGTCTCTTTAGGTTCCTTTCCTAGGACCTGACATAGTTATTCTATCATATTCTTGAGTTCCCTACTACATTGAGCTCTATGAGTCATGAGTGGAGCAAGAGATGTGATCATGATCAAGTTGATGATGTATAGGCTCCTCGTGATTATTTTATTGGTAATCATGTCGATGCTACATAGGGTCGTGAAAAAACACATCTTGATGTTACAAAGGATACTCTTGTTATTCTATTAGTAACCATGTCGATGCTACATAGGGTCATGAAAAAACACCTCTTGATGTTAAAAAGGCTACTCTTGCTACTCTTGTTCATGTTGACCCTATTATTGTCGATGCTAATGGTTCCACTAATGGCCTTGGTCTTGATGTTCACTTTTATGTCCCTCACACTAGGGTTGGTGGTTGTACTGAGGGTATTGGTCCTTCTATGCATGTTAGTATTCATTTAACGCCCCTCAGCTTAACCGAGGAACATTACTTGTGGAAAATACACATAAATTAAAAAAAAAAAAAAAACTTCTGTTAATTAATTCATGTAGCTTAACAACTACGAATTAAACACATATTTAACTGGATTTTGATACCCATAATTAAATGCATCCACAACATTCTAAATGAACATAATGCATCCAAATAATAATCTACAACAACAAATCAAAACCATTCTCATGCACAGGGTAAAAACACAGCCATAAAACTCATAAGAAAACTCAGAAAATAGATAAACACTTATCATTTTATAGGTTTGTGCAACCAACTACTTGGGAAGGGCGTTCCACCCAACCATAGACTTGTTGTTCCAATTCTCAGCAGCAAGTCACCCCCAATCTGGGGCTAGGAACCCACAAGAGATGGGTTCCTTTCATAGTCCACTCACAACTCAAAATTCCACAACCCACTAGTATTCTCCTAGAATTATCCCAAAATTCCTCCAGCTCTTTTCCTTTTGACCTGCCCGGCCCAAGGAATGTACCCCTTCATTTCTCTTACCCCATTGGGTGCCCCATTCATTTATTAGGGTCTCTATGGAACAGGTAACCTGGAATATCTCTGTTGAGAACTCAAGGGAACTCACTACTAGGAAAAAATACCAGGAAAACAACAGTAACACTTGTTACAGTGCCACTCACATAGGAGTTCACTCTTCAGGAATGTCAACCTGGCTCTTCAATATTCAGTTCTAGAATGCTCCAAAAATGCTCCATCATGCTCTAGAATTCGCCTATCCTTCTTGGTCTATATCGAGTGCTCTTTTTCCTTCCTCCCTACTTATTGTTCATGCAAAACATCCATTTGAAAAAACTTATTTTTCTCCCCCATATGAATTTTCCTCTACTTTCCCAATACAATCAAATTCTCACTCTACCCAATGTTGATTGTACTGCAACCCCATGCTTCCAATAAATATGGGATGTGAATTCTACACCCACCCCCTAATAGGTATTCAATGATTAGGCTCTCATAAATTTAACCAGAAAATAGAAGGTTGTCCCAATGTTAATAGAATTCAGAAATATGGATTTGGATTAATACCCACAATTGATTGCCTCCTTGTACCCCTCTTAGACACTCCTAGGCATTTCCCTCTCTTGTGAATAAATCCATATTCCCAGTTGTTGGTATCACATTATATTTATTAAAATTAGAAAATACAATCTGCATAGTACATCGCTTGGCCATAGCCATAATCATATCTACATTATGCATTAATTAAATTAGGGATTATAGTGAGGATGTTACATTCCCCCTCCCCTACAATTTTGCATCGTCCTCAGTGCACATCACCATGTTGAAATAGATATACAAATTTACATCATAATATTCAGAGAATAAAATTCTTAAATCTTTTTACTCTCCAACAACAATCCTAACCATAATCTTGTGTTCTTCTCAATCCACTGAGCTAAGGAATGCACCCCCTTCACTGCCTTCAATCCATCGGGATACACCATTCTTTTATCAAGGCTATCAGTGTATGTGACCAAGAATTATGAGATATTTCTCCGAAACTTTAGCTTCCCCAAATGGAGTCTTTCATTTTCAGATTCTATTTTCTTCAAAATTGACAAAAAATTCTAGGTATTCCTCCTGCATTGTTTTTTCATGCTCTCAAGTTGCATCTTCAGGACTGTATTAGGTCCATTGAACCTTCACCAACCCCATATCTTCCTTCTGGAGCACTTTGACCTTTCGGTCTAGGATGCGTACTAGTTCCACCCGAAAATCCCCTTCATTTTCCACCTAGATCACAATCCAATCAATTATGTGGTTAGGTTCAAGAACATATTTCTTCAATAATGATACATGGAAAAAATTATTCACTCTCATGGATGTAGGCGATGCTAGTATATATGCTATTAGCCCTATCATCTTTAGTATTTGAAAAGGCCCACAATATCTCGCTACCAACTTTGAGCAGCAACCCAATCTTATTGAACTTATCTTTTCTTTCACCTTGAGAAAAAACATGTTCACCCAATTTAAAATCTATAAAAACTCTATTCTTGTCTACATAAATTTTCTTCATGTCCTAGGAAACCTTCAAATTTTTCTCAATCGTTTCCATATTTTCTTCTATTTCCTTTAACAATTCTGGCCCAATGACAACTTTGTATGTTGGGTTATCCCAACTCACTAGTGTGTTACACTTCTTTCGATACGACGCTTCAAATGGGTTCATTTTTAATAAGGCTTGATACCCATTATTGTAACCAAATTCCACTAATTGGATATAATCTTCCCACTTTGATGGCTAGTCCATCACATACATTTGAGCATGTCTTCAATGATTTTGTTAGTCCTCTTTGTTTTCCCATCTGACTCTAGGTGATACGTTGTACTGAGATATAAATTTGTTCCAAAGAATTTGAACAAACCTTTCCAAAAATTAGAGGTAAAATTTGGATCTTTGTCTGAAACAATTTTCTTAGGCACCCCATGTAGCCTAGTAACTACCTTCATGTAATTCTCTGCAATGTTTGATGTTGTGTGTGTAGTATTCACAAGAATAAAATGTGTATCTTTTGTTAATTTAACCACCGCCACCATGATGAAATCATGTTTCTTCATTGTCTTGGGCAACTTTGTAATGAAATCAATTGTAACCACTTTTATTTCCACTTAGGAATGGGAAATGGTTGTAGCAGACCCACTAGATGTCTATGTTTTGTTTTCACCTTCTAACACTCTAGACACTTGGCTATATAATTAGCCACTTCTTTCGTCATTCCTGGCCAAAAGTATTAGCTTCTTACTATTGCAATTATTTTCTAATATCTCAGGTGCCCAGCATATGGCACATTGTGCATTTCCCTCAGCACTATTTTTTCATCTCTCTTGAATTTGGCACATATATTTTTCCTTTGTAAATGAGGATTCCATCCTCTTTCAAATCATAATAATAATAATAAAATTGTAAATTGTTTTGTTGTAATGTTTCTGTTACTTTTATATATTGTTGGTTTGAATTTTCCAACTCTAAAATTTTATCTTTTAAATCTATGTTGAACATGTTGATGACTGAAATATGCATTCCATTAGCTCTTTTGTTGAGTGCATCAACCCCTAATTTTCCTTGCCTTTGATATTCTTAATTTCAAAGTCATATTCACTCAGAAATTCCAGCCATCTAGTTTGTCTGGCATTTAATGTTGGTTGTCCAAACAAATGTTTCATACCATAGTGGTTTGTCCTTGGCTCAAATATTCTCCCCATGAGGTAATGTCTCCAAATTTTTAATGCATCAACAATTGTTGCTAACTCCAAGCCATGTGTACCATAATTTCTTTCATGCTCTTTTAGTTTTCTAAACTCATAGCACACCACATGATCCTTCTGAGTGAGGATTATGTCGAGCCCTTCCTTGAAGGAATCAGTGCACACTAAAAAATATTCATCTAGATCTGTAATTTTTAATATTGGTGCACTTGTTAAAATATCTTTCAACTGTTGAAAAACTTTCTTCGCATTTGGAAGTCCATTCAAACTTCACACCCTTCTTTTGAAAAGAAATGATTGGGCTAACAATCTTTGAAAATCCCTTTATGAATCTTCGGTAATAACCCACAATACCCATAAATGATATGACCTCTATCAAATTTCTTGGTGTTGGCCATCCCTTAATGGCCTCTATTTTCTCGGGATCAACTACTATCTCATATGTTGAAATGATATGCCCCAAGTAGTGAATCTTCTTTTGATAAAATATGCACTTACTTAGTTTGGCATACAAGTTATGCTCTCTTAAAACTCGCAACACCATTCTTAAATGTTGTGTGTGCTCTTCTTTTGTCCTTGAGAAAATGACAATATCATCTAAGAAAAAAAATCAAAAACTTGTCCAAGTACTCCCTGAACACACCATTCATCAGACACATGAAAATTGTTGGGGAATTTGATATCCCAAATGGTACTACTGTGAATTCATAATTCCCATATTTTGTTATGAACATTTTTTTGTTGATATCCTCTTCCTTTATCCTCACTTGATGATAGCATGATCTCAAGTCAATCTTGGAAACAATTCTTGCACATCTCAGCTGATAAAAAAGATCATAAATCCTTGGAAAAGGATATTTCTTCTTTATTGTGACCTTCTTCATATGTCTAAAATCAATACACAACCTTAAGGTTCCATCTTTCTTCTTCACGAAAAGAACTAGGGCTCCCCAGGGTGACACACTTGGTCATATATACCCATTCTTTAATATCTCTTCAAGCTACATCTGCAACTTTTTCAACTCGGGTGTGCCTATTGTGGAAGGTTTCTTGGTCACTGGGGTAGTTCATGGCACCAAATCAATAGAGAAATCAATGTCTCTCTTTGGCGGAAATCATGGGATTTCCCCAAAAAAATATTCAAAATATTTCAAGACTGGGTGGTCTTCAATACTTGTCACTTTATACCTGGCTTCCTCTTCTATATGGGCTATAAAAAAATCGGCATCCTTTCCTGAAACTTTTTTCAGTTGAATGGTTGAAATTTCTCTAACAGCTACAGCTTTTGAAATGCCTTAAATATTGCCTTACTTCCCTCCCTCATCAAGACAAGTTATGGTCTTGTTGTAACATTCTAAGACAACATGGTGTCTCTCCAACCAATCCATGTCAATTAGGATATCATATGAACCCAATGGTATGATGTTCACATCTACCTTTGTGTTGAGTCCATTCATGTCTATTGGGAACTCTTTAACCAACTCATTGATCTTTCTCTTAGCCCCTTGTGTCTAACTGAACTAACCAATATTTATTATGATTACTCCTTTGCAAATGAAATATTTCTACAATGTTAGAGTTTATGTAATTATGGCTAGCTCCAAAATCAATTAAAAATTTTATGGGTTGGTTATCAATCTTACCTTCCACTTCAATCATGGAGGATTGATACTTTGTTTGCTTCTTGTCTAAGGATGCATAAATCCTTGCCATGCTTCCTCCCATGTATTCAATTGTTTTATCCTCCTAAATGTTGTGGACAGTCCTCATTCTTTCACCTTTGTGAGGGAAATCCCTATATAAGTGATTTCCCTCACATCCCCAACATTGTACAAGTTGTCACCTTGGCCTTTTCCCAAATGAATATGTTGTCTTGTGCTCATTTTGGGTTGATTGTCCTTACTTATTTGATTATTATTTGTTCTTGAAAAAGGGTGGCTTAAAACCTTTCTACATTTGATCCATTTTTCTTTTCATCTTGTCATTCCAAGCTTTTTGGAAAGTTGACCTTCCTCTACTATGCTCATAAATATTCTTTGCTCTCCTTATGGCCTCTTCCAAAGTTCTGGGGTTATCATATTGTATCTTGTCACTATAGAAAGAGGGTAACCCACTTAGAAACCTATGGATTTTTACCTTCTCATCCTTTATGAATTCCACATACTTCAGTAATTCAAAGAACCTCTTCTCATACTCATCCATTGTCATGCTTCCCAACTTGAGTTCAAAAAAATATTTCATTTTTCTTTCATAGTAATGCTCAGACAAGTATTTCTCTTGGAAATATCCTTTGAACTCCATCCATGATACCTTCCTCTCATCAATGTGTTTTACTTTCTTAAGTTGATCCCACGACATGTCTTCATTTCCTTGCAAGTGGTAGGTTGCAGTTCTTGTTTCTACCCTAGAGGGATAATCATGCAGCTGGAAATATTTCTTCATTTCCAACAGCCAGACCTCAGCCTATTCTTCCTTCCTATGCTCACCGTTGAATATTGATGACTTTGTTTTCCTCATTTCATGTTGCAACATGTCTCCCTTGGGCCTTATCGTCTTCCTCCTCACAGGGGACACACTTGGGCTACTTCATGGCCCTGAACTTGCATGAGATCTCCTAGTGGATTGCTCTAGGGAATGATGGCGCTTGCTCATAATCCTTGATTTGTTGTCATTCACATGCTCATCCCTTATGCTATGGGATCTAGATTTTGTCACGTGTCTAGCACTAGATTTTTTATGTGTGCTAGAGTCTTTATTGGCTTGCCTCTGCAACATACTCAGACTCTGAAGTATCTTTTTCTGAGCCTTCATAATCTTCTTGTTATCATCCCTATAGCTCTACATGACTCTTTGCATGATTCTCATAGTTACAAGTTCCTTCATGTCTCTTCTTCCATTAGAATATGTCTCAACATTTCCTATGCCGACATGTAGCCCTCTAAATTCCTCTTCATGATTGTAGGACCCTTGGGCATCTTCCATGGTTGTGGTTCTCTTACAGGAACCAAATTTCCTTCTTATACCTATAAATACTACAAGAAATATGTGCATGCAAACAAATTTTTGTTAGACAAAAAATATATACACATAGTTCTGGAAAATAATGCATAAGTTTTTCTGCTCTTTAATGCCACCATTCATCTTGTCTAAGTTGATTGTTATGTATACTACCCAGATCAATTTTTTGGGTTGATAAATGGATTCTCCTCTCCAAAATATTTTCAAAAACTACTTTCTTACTCAATTATGAGTTCTTAGAAAAAACTTATAGTCATATGAATATTGTTAATTTGCCCATTCTTGTACATTTTTCATCCTGGTGAGCAATTAACCCCAGACACCAACTCCTGCCACTTGTAGAAGTAAATCTATCAGAAACCAAATAAACTTTTGTGTGAGACATAGAAAATAATGATGACATGGAATTAATAACAACTCTCAAGTTGTCAATATGATTATCTATTCAAAACTACAATAATATAGAAATGACAACTTTGTCCTTTTTCACCCCCTTTTTTCCAGACTTGGAATTTTTAGACAAACTAGTTATCTCCCAAATTGTGTACTTCTGGAAAAACTTCACTAAACGAAAGTTGTCTGGCTTGATGAGTAAAAAAAATTCAAGTAAATAAATTTTTCAATATTTTCCATATGGGAAACCTTTTCCGCCTTTGAAAAATCCCAAAATTCCACAAAAAGTGGCCCAAAATAGTGGATTTTTCCCTATTTTGGCACCACCACTCCAAACTCCTTACAATTCAGCCAATCCCTTCACACAAAATTTTCAAGTCTTATTTTATGACATTTTGTATAAGTTTCAATAGTAATTGTGCTCATGCCACTGATCTTGACCTTGATCTTCAAAAACAAGTAACTTGCATTTTCTAGAAAATCATAAAATAATTGGCCAGTGACCCTCTCTGGAATTTTTGTAGCCCTCCTTACTACGAACAAAACCTAGAAGATTCATCTCAATCTTACCTTGTCTATTCCAGTTATGGCCAAAATAAGAAAATTGCATATTTGCTTGTGTGGCCACTAATGTGGCATTTTGGGTCCACATGGCACCCTGAGGTGATGCCATGTCACCTTCTTGGCCCACTTGTACCTGCCCCATCGGCCTTCATCATCTTCCTTCCCTTTATAGTGACCTTAATCATTAATAAAATATTAATATTTTACGGGCCCCACCTACCCAACTGGAACACCTCTAACCTCATATGGGATAAGGGTCCCACCTTGACTGAAACACTCCACGTGATGCCCCTTCATTGGTCACAGGGATGGGATGGTCCCATCCTGCACCTTTACCTTGGCGCATGAACTTGTGTTCCTCCATGATCCAACGGTGGAGATTAGGTAAGATTGATGGTGAAGAAACCCTGTCGCATCTCCAACGTGCATGGGAGTTAACAACCCCCCTCGGGTGCAGAACTCCAAAAACCTTTCTATGTGGCTTGATTTTAATGGTTTTTCATCGTAGAAGGTTCTGGGAAAAATTGCTTCGCTTACCATGCAACAGTGGTTTATGGTATTGGGATATACCAATGTGCTCATGTGGCTCCCACGTCACCTGCTAGACCCACCACCATGCAATGCAGACCCTGGCACTGTGCCACCAAATTCCACCATGCACCTACCACCATGGCAATCCACATCACTGCCATGTGGCCTACACATCATCCTGACGTTATGGTGCAAAAAATTACCCAAATTTTCTAATTTTTCTAAAAATATGCATAATTTCAAAATTTTGTCAAGGTCGCCATGGAACCTGAAATTAAGCTTATTAATGGCCAATTTAGGCTTGGTTCCTATCGAATCGACCTATGCACCTGAACTTCAACTTCTTATGTCGAATTCCTCAACAAATGTCACTGTAGAAATTGGGACTTTTTCCCAATTTCACCGTAGGATGCCTTCTATTGTCCAAAATTAGACCAAATGTGCACATTTAGAGATTAAAATTGGGGATTTTTAATCCATGGACTCAAGTTCACCAAAATTACAAGCAATCTCCTCACACTTTTTCCTGGAAAAATCTGATAACCACATTGCAAACTTTCTCTGAGCTTTAACTCTGCAATTTTAGTTTCTACGTGTTGAGTCTGGCCAATGTAGGCTCAGTACTGAACTTGTGGCTCTAAGGAACATTACATGAGGAAAATACACATAAATTCAAAAAAAAAATCTGTTAATTAATTTATGTAGCTTAACAACTATGAATTAAACATATATTTAACTAGATTTTTATACCCATAATTAAATGCATCTATAGCATTCTAAATGAACATAATACAGTCAAATAAAAAACTATAGCAACACATAAAAACCATTCTCATGCACAGGGTAAAAACACAACCATAAAACTCATAAGAAAACTCAAAAAATAGATAAACACTTATATTTTTAAATGTTTGTGTAACCAGCTGCTTGGGAAGGACGTTCCACCCAACCATAGACTTGTTGTTCCAAATCTCAACAGGTAGTCACCCCCGAGTTGGGGCTGGGTATCCAAAAGTGAAGGGTGCCTCTCACAGTCCACTCACAACTCAAAATCCCACAACCCACCGGTATTCTCTTACATTTATCTTGAACTTCCTTCATCTCTCTTCCTCTTGACCTACCCAACCCAAGTAGTGTACCCCTTCACTGCTCTCAATCCATTGGGCATCCCATTTTTTTATCAAGGTCTCTCTAGAATAGGTAACCAGGAATATCGTTGTTAGGAACTCAAGGGAACTTACTACCATGAAAATAACAACAACACTTGTTGTTACAGTGCCACTCACACATGGGTTCACTCTTCATGAGTGACAACCTAGCTCTTCAATCTTCAATTCCAGAACACTCCAAAAATGTTCCAACATGATCCAAAATTTGCTTAGCCTTCTTGGTCTAGCTCCAATGCTCTTTTTCTGTGCTCCATGTTTGTTGTTCATGTAAAAACTCCATGTGAAAAAACTGCATGTTCTCCCCCATATGAATTTTCCTCTACCTTCCAAAGACGGTTGAATTCTCTCTCGGCCCAATGTTGATTGTACTGCAACCCCATGCTTCCAATAACTAGGGTATGTGACTTCTACACCCACCCCCTCATAGGTATTCAATGATTGGGCTCTCATACATTCAACCAGAAAATAGAAGGTTGTCCCAATGTTAATAAAATTCAGAAATATGGGCTTGTATTAATACCCACAACTAATTTCTTCATTGGGCTACTCTTAGACACTCCTAGACATTCCCCTCTCTTGTGGATAAATCACCCCCCATCTATATTTGTAGTCCCAGTGACTGGTGTCACATTATATTTATTAAAATCATAAAATACAATTTGCATATTACATCGCTTGGCCATAGCCATAATCATATCTACGTTATGCATTAATTAAACTTGGGATTATAGTGGGGATGTTACAATTCATGTCCTCGGTGCTAGCTTGAGTGGTATTCAAAGGTTGATGGATATGTATATTGATTTTTTTAATAGTGCATTTATATTTTAGAGGTATCAATGTGGTTTTATGATATTATACTTATTGCTTATCACATATATGTTTGATTCATGTAGTTTGATGTTGTTATGGATGTTGATCCACATTATTGATGTTAGATTGATATTATGGAATTTTTATTGCTAATATAAATGTTTGTCTTTAAATTAACATCAAATTGTAATTTATCAATTTTAATCAATCACACTTAGTATTAAATTTGTATATATAGTATTACACTTTTAATACATGAAATTTTAATATAATCAATCACAACTAAAATTGAAATCATTTTCCAGACAACTTTGCATTTACAAATATGTCTGTATTAATTACGAATGTTCACATTAATGTTAATTGTGATTTTATTTTTTAACTAGGATGATTTGTTGGGAAACTTTTGTTGTGTTAATTCTATCATTGGTTTTGGGTTTGTTGGGCAAACGTTGTCACTATTTATTCTT
>ML878142.1:4294-21808 GCA_009831015.1 Picea engelmannii
ATTTTGGCTTCGTTGTCGGGGAGTTGTCTTAAGGAAAGAAGTAATTAGGAATTAGATCATCCTTAGACCTTATCATTAGTTTGGTGGCAAGGGAACTTTAAGACGAAAAGTAAGAACCTGCACATCTGCTATAGCAGGTTCCCCCAAACCCAATAATAGTTTTTCGTTTTTTTTTCTTTAATGAATAGACTTAGGAATCATATGGTAGATTTTTCTTTTTGTTTTTACTTTATGTCATGAATAGGCCTAGATACCCACAAGGTAGATACATTAAATCAAAATCAGACCTTTCAACCAAGGTTCCTTTTGATCTCTTTGGGGGAAGGGACGTTCCACTTATAAAATCCGTAGACCGATACCGAAAAATAGGAGCTATCTCAACCCAAAGAGATAAAATAGTCTCTGAGGGGACTAACATAGGGAGAACTATAGAACAAGAAATTGAAGCATCAATCATACTAGGACAAGAGGCAAGACCACTCGACCCTTCCACAAAACCAAACAATACAACCTTTTCTTTTACACCACCACCAGGGGACTCTAATTTTAAGGATATCATAGACCTTGAACAGGTGAATCTTTTGTTTGGTAGCTCAGCCAATGTAATTCTCTCTCAAATTGACACAAAAAATTTGGTAATCTCAACCGGCTCAAGTATATTCCCAGACATCCAATTAGTAGGAATACCTTTTCATCAAAGAGAAACTTTGTTCTCTTCAAAGATAAAACAACTTAGGTACTCTCTTTTTGGAAACCAAGCCAATATGGATGATTAGGAGGACCATAAGAATGTAATACATGGGGAGGAAGAAGTTTTCTTATGCACCTAGGAGGCCATGGAAGCCTAGGAATCAACACACATACCTAAATCTATAGTCTCAAGTTCCACCCTATTATCAACAACAACATTGGAACTCACCAGTTTGGAAAACATGGTTTACTCAGTACCAACATCCTTGGATTCAAGGATGAAGGGGAGGACACAACCAAGGAAAACCTCAAGATCCACCTATCACGATGCACAACCATCCTTATCCTTAATTCTCATCGAACACTGTGAAACTTTTTCCAGGTTTTGTTGCACGACCTTTACCTCCTATCCCACAACAAAAACCGCTAGAATTTCAAAATGAAAGCTCCCCAAAACTGACACTATTACCAACACAACTAGTGCCGAATCCCAATAATAAGCCCCCTCAACCTCTTAACAATGTTGATATGCAGGCCTTCCCTACAAATTTCATTACTCCTATTCCATTATAGGAAATTCAACTAAGATAGGGAAAATTTCTAGATAGGCAGAGACCTTCAGTAGTCATCCAGGAAGAAGAAGAAGAAGAAACCACCCAACAACCGATGGATGACACTAGGTGGGAAGATGTTATTATCCTGAAGAATCAAGAACCCAAGCTTCCCCAAAATGAACCTTCGGAAATTACAAAGGTCCCTCCTTATCCAGACTGATTGGTAATCGAGAAACCTACCACCTGACCGAAATTTGACATTTTGAATGAATTGAAAAATATTTTTGTCAAAATTCCCTTTCTTTAAGCCATTAAAGACATTCCAATATATAGTAAGGTAGTCAAAGAATTATGTATCAAGAAGCCAGGTAGGAAGCAAAAGGACCCTCCTATAATACACTTGGTAGGAGGACTCTCTAAGTACATATCAGAGCAGCCAAAGCTAGCAAAGTATGGGAATCCAGGAAACCCCGTAGTGACCATAACTATTAAGGAGCTATCCATTGGAAACACTCTCATAGACCTAGGAGCAACAATCAATGTTATGACCACTACTACCTTGGAACAATTACAGTTACAACCTCTTCTTCAGCCTAACCCAACCATTTTGGAATTAGCAGATAAGACTAGGGTTATACTTGAAGGGATTTTAGATGATGTCATGGTTACTTTAGCCTCATGGGAGTACCCCGCAGATTTTCTTGTCATTCATTCAAAGGATCCTGCAAGAGTCCATCCCATTATTTTGGGAAGACCTTGGCTAGCCATAGCCAATGCATTTATTGGCTGTACAGCAAGAGAAATGAACATCTCGAATGGTCTCTCTATCCAGAAGCTCACCATTTACCCTCCAGCTTAACCTATTATGCAGAATCTATGTTGGCTTGAATGTCCATACGAAAACGAATACTGCGAAGAACCCATATTTCCTAGTGACCATGTAAGGGCACTTCAGGAACACACAACAGAAAATGTGCTAAACCAGTTCATTTCCACTATGACATGTGTGGATTCTCCACAATCGTTTCCCCAGTTTGAGTACATGTCTGGGGAAGAATTTCAGGAGAAATTAGATCCATCCATTTTGTCTTTGACATCTTTTATTTTCGAAATAGATGAGTCTGCCATGTCTTATACTGTGCCCTATGAGATTAGTCTAGGGAAATTTTTACATATAAACTCCGAGCTAGATATAGACCAACATAAATAGTTAGTAGATATCCTTAAATAACAATCAGGAGCATTTGCCTAGGAATACACTGACATGAAGGGTATACACCCTGACACATGCATCCATCATATATACACCCAGGGGGAAGTGACACCTGTTAGACAACCCCAGAGAACGATGAAACCAACACTGAAAGACATAGTCAAGGAGGAAATCCAAACGTTGTTAAATGTTGGATTTATCTATCCTATCTTCGACAGTAAGTGGGTATCCCCACTTGTAGTGGTTCCAAAGAAAGTGACCGGGAAATGGAGAATTTGTGTTGATTTCCGGGAACTCAATAAGACCACTCTGAAAGACTACTTTCCTCTTTCTTTCATTGACCAAGTTCTAGATACCTTGTATGGAAATAAGTATTTCTCCTTTCTGGATGGGTATAGCGGGTACAACCAGTTTTCTATAGCACCTAAGGACCAAGACAAGACTACCTTTACCTTTCCTTGGGGCACCTATGCCTATAGGGTCTTACCATTTGGATTGTGTAATGCCCCTGCCACTTTTCAATGAGCAATATTAGGGATATTTGTCGATCTTATTCATGATTGTGTGGAGGTCTATATGGATGACTTCACAGTCTATGGAAACACTTACCAGGAAGCCTTAGACAACTTAGAAAAAGTCCTCATCAGATGCCAGGAAATGAACCTATCTCTAAGCCATGAAAAATGCAAAATATTGTTAACTGAAGGAATGGTTCTAGGAAATCATGTTTCATCTGATAGAATAAATGTCTATCATGCAAAGATTAAGGTCATTGTTAGACTTCCACCTCCCAAGAATCAGAAAGAGGTGAGAATATTTCTCGGAAATGCCGGATATTACCGATGGTTTTTTGAAAATTTTACAAAGATTGTTGCACCTGTGTTTGTATTATTGATAAAAGATGTTGATTTTGTTTGGATTGAGCATTGTCAAACTACCTTTGAAACCCTGAAAGCCAAGTTTTCTATGGTACCAATTCTTACAGGGCCCAATTGGACTCTCCCATTTCATATATCCACTGATTCCTCCGACACCACAATAGGAGGGGTATTAGGGAATAAAGAATACCAATATTCCTATGCCATTTATTTTGTAGGTAAGAACTTGTCCACTAACGTGTTAAACTACACAGTCACCAAGAAAGAGTTCTTGGCAGTTGTTCATGATATTAACAAGTTTTGTCATTACATTACAGGTTATGAAGTATTTGTACACACCAACCATTCTTCCATTAGATTCCTCATGAATAAACATATAACTAATGGTTGAGTGACTAGGTGGCTCTTGTTATTTCAAGAATTTAATATTACTATTCTCGACCAACCTGGAAAGGATAATGTAGTAGCTGAATTTCTTTCCTGCATAAAGAATGAGGATGATGATATCCTTGTAGATGATAGTTTCCCAAATGAGCACCTCTTTTCCCTTTCTATCAATACCCCATGGTTTGTAGATACGGAAAACTATCTGGCCACTAGGAAGTTACCATCTCATTTTTCACCTCATGAAAAGGGGAAAATTATTACACAGAGTGGTAATTATTCTTGGGTTGGTCATGATCTTTTTCACACAGGTCCTGATTTGATTATTCGTAGATGTGTCCGAGAAGATAAGGTACCTAAAATACTATGAATTTGTCATGATGGACTATGTGGTGGCTACTTCTCTGACAAACGTACAACATATAAGGTATTGCATTCAGGTTACTATTGGCCTAGCATTTTCAAAGATGCTACCAAGTATGTGAGAAGTTGTGATATTTTCCAAAGGATAGGAAGACCTACGTCATCTGATGAAATTCCTTTGCAGGCCCAAGTTATGATAGAACCCTTTGCAAAATGGGCCCTCGACTTTTTAGGACCAATTTCACTCATGTCACGTAGGAAGAACTATATCTTGGTTTGTACGAGCTATGTCACCAAATGGGTAGAGGCAAAAGCCCTATTTAGGGCCAAAGAGAAGTCTGTTTTTGAATTCATCTATGATGAAATATTTACCCACTTTGGTGTCCCTCATGAAATTGTTATCAACAAAGGAACTCAATTCACTTCCAAGCCGATGAAAGAGATAACCGAGAAATATGGGATTAAACATTGTAAATCTTCTACATACCACCTACAAGCCAATGATTAGGTAGAATCCACAAACAAAGTTTTGGAAGCCATCTTGACCAATACTATTCAGTCACATCACTGAGATTGGGATGATAGGCTCCCAGAGGCTTTGTGGGCATACCGAACTACCTGGAGAAATACTATTGGGCATACCCCTTATGAGCTACTGTACAGGAAACAAGTACTTTTACCAATAGAATTCCAAGTAAGGACGTTTCGTACTACTGCAAAATTAGAATTGAACCTGGATGAGGCTCAAAAGAAACAAGCCCTACAACTAAATGAGTTGGATGAAATCAAACAAGATGTCATCAAACAGACGATATTAGTCTAGAACAAGAGGAGCAAGTGTCATGACAAGTTTATTAAGAAGAAGCACTTCCAGCCTGGTGATTGGGCCCTGTTGTTTGATTCCCGATTCAAAACCTTCAAAGGCAAACTTACCACCTATTGGTTGGTCCCTTAAGAGGTAGACATTGTATATGACAATGGACAAGTCTTCTTTGTGGTAAATGGACACCGATTTAAATTTTATCATAAGCCCATTTCCAGGGAGGATTTTCTATAGGTCATGTCAGCTGACAAGGCATTGGCCTTAGTAGATGGGGAAGCCCCCGCTTGTTCTTGAATTTTTTTTTAAATATTTCCTACTGTATATATGTAAATAGTTTTTGTTAATAAGGAAACTCTAAGAGGTTTTTTGTAAGTATTTATTTCACCCAGAGTACACAGTTTCAAGATCTTTCTTCACAACATTGTTATACTTGAATTTTGTGTCTGCTAAAGCATCAAATGTATAGTGACTTACTGTAATTAGCCATGTTTTTGCAAAATTATCATTTTTAAGGAATTCTATAGTAGTTTCTCTTGAAACTCTTCACCACTGTATAAGGAAGTGATTCCTTAACTATCAATCCTAGAGGTCTCTCGTATAGTTTTTCCAAGAAACCTAAGTAAATAAGTCAAGTGTATTTATCAAAGAGTAACAGGGAGGTCTCATTAGAAATTAGTCATGGAAACATAATAATAATTACAAAAGAAGAAAGTGAGTTGAGCCTAGAGATACCATTATGTTCTTTCTCGATGGTACCATCCACTACACACTAAATAGCTTGATTATATCATATCTTTAGATAGGCCATGTCTGCTTAAGTATCCCTTACATCAGGACAACACTAATAATATAATGGAAAGTCATCCTCTAACATAAATACCATCCCAATTGAAAATAAAAACAAAAAAAAAAAAGTTGTTTTCAAAGATGTCCCCTCGTCTTCTTTCATAAGAAATCTTATATTAAAATATTAAAAGATGGAGGACCAATCTCTGAGGGTTTAAGAGGCTAACCCTCTGGGATACTAAATAGGTCTGCTGGCAGCGGGTACTGGCCTATGGTATGACTAGGAAAACCCTTCGGAGTACTGAATAGGCTTGATGGAAGCGGGGCATTCTACCTAGCGAGGATGATAATATGACAAAAACAAATACTAAATTTAAACTTGTCGTGATGTATGACATTACTTGCAGACAAAGATGACATGGAGTATGTGTGTTTAAGATAAGGTTAATGAATCTCAACAACTTTCCATTTGGAAATGACTTTAATATTATCTTGAAACTCTCTTGCCTACCTTTTCTTATCTATATATAGGATATCTTATCCTATAGGTGGGGCCATCTCCTAATTATCTCGTTAGACCAATTTGTGAAATTTCATCTTTACACTTGAAATACTGTAAATCTTCGTCTATTGGGGGATACTGACTATTTTCCTATACTTTTGATTATGAGGTGTCACAATACTTATGTGTGGGGGAGGGGTTCATGAGTTGAAAAATGATCATTGCCTAGAGAAAAGAGTCTCTGCAAGAATTTTTGTATTATTACCATGATACAGGTTATTACATTGATAGTCATGTTACTTTTAAATTCTTAACTCCTATGTGTTATACATTACTGAACTCATGCTTAACATACCACTCTTTATTGATTATTTAATAGACCACTCTTTATTGGTTATCTTCCATTACAAGTTTCATACTGTAGGTTTGAAAATACATGTTTTACGCTTGCTATAACCCGTTCATTATAGGTTTTGACATTATATGTCATATGCAAGAAGAATGAGTGAGAAAGGAGCACTCTGCCTCTACTTATTAACCACCATGGTTGTCAAAAACACTTCGAAATTGCAGGCTATCCATTATAAGAGGCGAAAATGCACTTAACACAGGGGTACCAGATGAAGTACCGTATGAGGTGCCAGATGAGGTGATGGATGAGATGCTGAATGAAGTGCTGAATGAAGTGCCATTGAATTGAATACTAGTAACCGTCCTAGATTCCAGGTAACTGGAAATCAATTACATTCAATTAAATTTGTTACAGACATTGATTAAAGATGCTTCATATGGTTATGATCAAATGTCCAAGTCAAAATAATTGGACATTGATCTAAATTATGCACTAGTACATTGCTCCAAATCGAGCCTTTGAATTTAGATTATTCACACATGGCAACTTGCGCGCACATGTGGGCAACGTACTCCACCATAAGAGCATCCAAAATCGGGTTGGACACTCTATTATCTCATTTACCCTTGCTAATTCTCTCCTCTGTTTTAGGAAATCGTGTCCAACCTCTGCCATCTCACCCTCTGTTCAAATCACACTCAGATCATGCCAAATTTGTGCCATCTCTTGGCATGTGCTTAACTCATGCCTCTGCGTGGTTCTATTTCTCCCTTGCTTGGTGAATTCAAACTCTGTCACAATGCCCAAAAGATACGAACCCTCCTCCTATGCAGACTTGTTTTCCATTCCAAAATTCGCAGAGTGCAAGGAAGTGTTCTTGTGTGCTGGCTGGGGGTGATTTTTGTCTAGTTTGCAAGGCCATGATGATGGTCTTTTTGTGCAATTTGTAGTTGGTTTTGATGGAAAGATATCACATGTAGAGTCTCTCAACTTTGCAGTCACACAAGAGTCAATTGTTGCTGCAACAAAACTCCCAAGAATGGGAGATAGATGGTTCAAGAATCATCAATTGCCATGCTCAAGTTACAACACGGTGTTTAAGCCCGAATTCGAGAGCATTTCAGGAGCAAAGGTTAATTACATGTCAATCCCTTCATCATCATCACAAGGTTAATTACATGTGAAGGTAGATACTCCACCTTCAAAGCTTGTCATTTTAGATTGTTGGCTCATTTTCTGTTCAACAAACCCTTGAACTTTCCCTTTTATTTTCTCAAAATCTTGGAGAATATGTCGTCTCAAGTGAGGAAAAATGTGACTAACCCCCACAATAGTCTCTTCCACCATGGTTTGATCAAACTATTTGTTCTTACTGAACTAGAGAAATAGGGGAAAAATTGGGATGCCTTTATCTACAAATTTGCAAACCCTCACTTGACAGTTAAGACCAAAAAAAAGCCACTTGGCCTAAAAACTATCTCTCCATCCAAGCCTCGCTCTCCAAGAACTCTAAACTCCCTTGCACAAACTCCCTCTTTACTGGAACAATATCAAAATCTTTTTGATATTCCTACTTCTTCATCGGGGAAAAAGACCAAGAAAAAAGACAAAAAGAAGCCTATTGTTGACCCCCCAATGCTTTCATTTTCTATTGATCCTACACCTAAGAAGCCCCAAGAAGTAATGTAGCAAGACTTTCTTATCATTCTGACAAACAAGAGAGGAGCCAATCGATTTGGTAAGGGACCCTTTCGTAAGTCTACCTGGAACATAAGAACCAAGCCTTATGCAAAACCTCCACCTTCTTCGGATCCCATCTAAGTGTCCTCCGACCTTGAGAGCCCTCATAAGAAAATTAGGGAAGTCTCTACGGAGGGATTAGAGCCACTAAGGAAAAAAAAATCAGAACCTACCTCACCTTTCCGATCTCCCATCACTCCTACTTCACCCATGCCTACTCTAGATCCTAAAATTGATAAATTGTCCACATCTCTCAAAGAACCTAAGCCTTCCTCGAAGATCATTGATTTTTCCCCAACTATAGAGGAGCTACAAAAGGAAATCATCAGCTTCTCCAACAATTTGAAGAGAAGAAGACAATATATGCACACCTTCATCATGAAAATGTAGTCCTTCAAGAAAAAGTTAACTCCCTTCAATGGTTGGTCGATGGGATGACCCAATCTAACTGCAGCCTCAGAGCACAATTAAAGCAACACAAGAGGCACAAGGCTAATCCTACATAGCAAGAACGAGAGGCTTCTAAAGCTGACCCTCCTCAACAAGCTTAGCTCTGAGGGGAACTTCT
This sequence comes from Picea engelmannii, assembly GCA_009831015.1. Lineage (NCBI taxonomy): Eukaryota > Viridiplantae > Streptophyta > Pinopsida > Pinales > Pinaceae > Picea > Picea engelmannii. The sequence goes on from ML878142.1 coordinate 13,148, forward strand.
TTTTATTTGCAGTGGGACCTGCAAAATAGTAAGTGTGGAGGTAATGTTGGGCCCGATGTATGATCATTTTCATGACGTTATTATACACTTTTTTCCATATGTACATACACATTTTTCTTCTTTTCAAGGAGCTTGTTGAAGAATTTTATGATAAAATGGTATAATTGGCATAAGGTACGTGTAATTCGTGTTTTATCATTAAATCAAGTTTAATTGATCATGTTTTTATGCTTCCAAGAGTTAATTGTTTTTCTGTTGTTACAGGGAAAAACACACCATGTTTATTGATTCAACGCTTGATCCGACACTTGATCCAACACTCGTTCCAGTACCCGATCCAACACTCGTTCCAGCATCCAGTATTGCACAAAAATGCAAGGTGAGTTGGCGGTTATGGTATTGGCGTTTAGTGATGGACAAATCAAGCACATGGGTTTTGTTTGTCATCGCCCCCTCCAACTAATAAGCTTAAGAAAAATCGATTTCAGTTATCCAAAGAGGGTGATTATTGCCTTCCTCTGTTTTGTTAGTTATGGACGCATTTATTGTATTTTTTCGAATTTAGAGGTGGTTCGACCCTCCTGTGGTCGACCACTTGGTTTATAAACCTATAAATACTACCAAGATGGTCATTAGATTGTAAATAAAGTAGAAAATCCATCGGATTGGAGATAAACTCGTTGTACTCTATTTTTTATTTTTCACATTGCCAGAATAGTGTTGGAACTGCGTTTTTAACTTTCATGGTGAATTCAGCCTATTGAAGTTCGCGGTGTGCTTGTAGAAGGTAGCCACGACTTGATGGGGGGCCACCAATAGTCTGGCGATTGTTCTTATGTTTATTTACACATTTTGTAATATAAATTGCTCTTTCTTATTTCTCGTATGTACATGTTTTTATTTAATTAATTAGTTTGTTGTAGCTCATTGTTTTACTTCTCTTTTGCAGGTTAGATGATGATATGTGATAGTATGTATTGATTTGATAGACTGGGAACAGGCTTGCAGGTCTCTTTACTAATTCCATGTGCAATTAAAAAGTCTCTCTCTCTTTACTAACACTCATATGCAGTTAAATGTTAAATCTTGTTTTCTTTTACAATTTTACAGTCAAGTTTAGGATAGATTTGTAATTAGAACATAACATAGTTTTAACTTGGGTTTTCTTTGACAGGGATGTTGATGGATGGATAGATTTTATTCCCATTCTTAGTTTTCTTACTTCAGTTTTAGATAGATTTCATTTCCTTCATTATTGGTTAATGTAATTGTCAATTTACTTCTTGATATCATAGTTTAATTCATGTTTTTAATTCATCATAGCTTGAATGATTAGAATAGACATAGCATAGTTTTCCTTTACACAATTTCCTTTCATAGATTAAAATGAAATTAAATTCCTTAGTTAGATAATGAAGATCGCATTATGATGTTGATGGTTTATACATGAATATGCAAGGTATTTAACATTGCTTTTGTCATGGCTAATTTTTTGTTGGATTGTTTAATACATACCTTTCATTTTGCCGTTGAGATTAATGTTGAGTTTATACCGTTGGAATTGTCCTTTGTTGTCAAGTGTCATCGATATATCATCTGTCACAACCGAAGGCATTCACACAACCATCGACATTACATTTGAGTGTTTCATAGATTAAAGATAGTTTCTTTCTTTTGTAGATCAGAAAAGATAGTTTCTTGCTTTCATAGGTTAAAATATAGTTTTATATTTGTTATAGGGTATTTAGTCTTTTTCTTCCATAGATTTAAGAGAAGTTTTGTTTACTGTAAATTAGGAATTTAGTTGGTAGTCCTCATTGCTTTCATATGGATTTCTTCCCATGCATTAGAAATAGTTTTGCATTAGGCATTTAGCTCACTTGCCTCTTAGGCTAGATAGTTATTCAATGAGAAGTCTTTGTTTACTTTTCTATTTTCTTTCATAGTTTAGTTAGTTGCGTTTACTTACTTGTCTTTTTATTTAGTAGGTTAGTTAGGTGTCTTTTTGTTTAACAAACCTATCTAATTAGAAAACCCTACTAAGCAACCTGTCTGAGTTGCAACAAGAGCTGTTGATCTGAGGAGGTGGGCCACCACCGATGGAGATCAACATGGGGTTTAATCGAAGGAAAAGTTTCGGTTGGTGAGAGGAGCGATAATAGTGAGTGGGATGAGGGGAGATGACGTGTGAGGTGATGCAGTGATTTGACGTCACTCAAGCATGTGATTGTGGGAGTTGTTGAGGGTGGTTTGGATTCAAACTGCCTTTGGGCCTGCAATTCACCAAAAGTTGCCACGTACCCTTGCAACAAAATCATGGTTTAAATTGTGGGACCTCTTTGGATCAATGGTCCAAATTCACTTCCGAATTTTGGGCTTCGGGCGTTTTGAATGTGAAACATGGAACATCTCCCAGAGGAAAATTGCCAAAGTGAATGACCTGTTGACACGTGTCATTATGGATGATCGATCGAGATTCTCTTAGGAGATATGGGCTTTGGGAGTTTCAAATGTTAAGCGTGAATATCTCTCAGAGGAAAATCATCGAAGTGACGTGGCAGCCTGATGTAGGATGATGTCACAGATGTTGAGGTGTATTGGAAAGAAAGGTGACACGTGTCACGTGGAAATGGGAAAATGACACAACCAAATGACCTGAGATGAATGCCACATGTCTAGCCTCATGAGTATGCCATGTGGTTCAACACTTAGGGACCTTGGTTCTTCAAGCTTCAGGACTTTGGGAGTTTCAAAAGTCAAGAATGAAGATCTCCCGGAAGAAAATCGCCAAATTAACTGATCTTTCACCACATGTCCTATCTAATGGATGGTCTAGATTTACTTCGGGACATCGGGTATTTGTCTCTTCGGGACTTTCGAATGTGAAACTTGAAAACCTACGGGAGGAAAATCTTGGAAAAGAATGATTTGTTGTTGTGTGTTGTGATATATGAATGACCCAGATTCTCTTCGGGTATTCAGAAGTTTGAGCTTCGGGCCTTCTGATGACTCTTGGTGTTAAATTCCACACAATTTTGCATCCCCGAATGGATGAAAGTCATTAATATGATTTGCTTGGTAGATATTTACCATTGAAAATTTACCTGTCTCTTCCCATATTCTAATCCAAAAATTTGATTCTCTGGATTGTTGTGTCGTTTGCATGAGCATTTTGTGTACATAAAAAAATGCTTAGGAAACCTATGGTGAGTTCAATCCACGAAAAATGGGATCAAAAACAATTTGAACTAAACACGACATATATTTCATCCTTCAGGAAAGACAGAAAATGAAATGTGCAAAGACTTCAAAGAGGAAAGAATCAAATAAGAACCAAGTCACTCAATAATGGGAAAAATGAATTAACCAACCAGAAAAAATAAAAATGATGAAGGCTTAGGGAAAAAGACAGGAGAGGCAGGGGATGCAAACCTAGGTTACAACAAGAACTAAGTTCCAAACTCAAAGTAGTCTCCTTGAGTTGGATGAAGAAGGTTCCATATGGTTACAACTATAAACAATATTAAATGAGAGAGAGCGTCGTCTCCATCAGTGCACCATCTAGGAAGTGTTAGTCTAATGGAAATATAGACCTCCAGAAGATGCCACCTGGGAGTTGCAACCATTCTACAACAATTCCCTCATCTCACGCCTTCAGTACAAGGTTTTTACTCATGGGGAGATCATTTTAGGGACCTAATAAGGCCTATAATATAATTTCATGTAATAAATGCCACTATTAATAAGGTCTAGCTATAAGGAAGAATAAGACAAATGTAAGAAGACCTAACAAAATCTTCCTCTTCTAGAAGGATCTTCCTCTAGATTGTTCTTTTGGATAGATAGAGTATAAATAGAAAAATAGGGTATGAGAAATATTATCTTGGATATTATTGTAATAGATATTTTCTTTGTTGGAGGTTTCCCCCTCGAAGAGGCAAGTGAAAATTGCTATCAGTAATTAAAGTGCTCTTTCTTGTGTTATTTTGGTATTATTCTGGTATTATTATGGTATTGTTCTGATTATATCATTGCTTCTTTGTCATTTCTAGCTAAAATATTTTTTCTATGATACTATTTAATATCTGGAATAGTACAATATGACTTTTGGTTGTCCTTGATATTGAGGCATCTACACAGTTCAAGTAATTATGCGGTCTTGGTCATTCATTTTTTGAAAGACAAATATTTATTTTTTTGGAGCCCTTTACACTTAGTGGTCATAGAGGTAATTCTTTTTCATTTGTAGACCTGGTCATCATTTGCTTGTCCTCCTCACTGGTTTCTTTTTTGTATTTATTTTAGAGAATCAACAAAGGTATACTAATGAGCAATCTATATTTTTATTGAATGAATTACTCTATGCTAACAACTATATTTTATGTTTACCTTATCTGGAAAATATACCAAGGCTATATGCCAATTTTCTTTCCTTGCCTTTCCTTGCCTTACCATGCCTTGCCTTGCTATCTCTTACCTTGCCTTGTCTTACCTTACCTTTCCTAGCCTTTCCTTACCTTGTCTAGCCTTTTAAAATCACTTGAATAAAATAACGTAGCATGATAAATAATTTTCCTAAGTGGAAAATTTGAATATAGAATTAGTAGGTAGATTAGACCACTAATTATTTAATTATTGTACTAGACAATGAATTTCCAAGCATCCTTAGGGACTGGATAGATGTAAGATAAAATATTTTATTTAATAAATAAAGGGGGCATAAGGAGCTACCAAGTTAAAAATAGATGATTATGAATCCATGAGATGGGAACAAGTTGAAGTTGACCCTGGGAAGGAAAGGACAAGTGTGAGAAGCCACTTCTAGTGATTGACACATCTTGGAAATTAGGTATTTCTCCATGCTACAAAAATTCCCAAGGAGGGAAGAGAGATAGGGAAGAATAAGACATGGGTAACAAACAAATATAAATACACATGTGTGAGGACGTAGGATTTTGCTTAGCATGTGGAGGAGGAAATAGCTGAAAAAGATTTATTTATGTAGAGAACAAAGGGAGAAAGAGTTGATGTGTGAGCACTATATGTGTTAGGCAACTTTCAAGAATAAGAGGACTATTGAAACATGGAGCTTAGATCTCCCTCATGGATTCATTATCAGGCTTGGGGGTGATTTGATCAAGTGAATTGACTGATCCATTCGACGGTTGGGTGGAACTTGGCTGCTCCTTCTGTGCTCCAGGTTTTTCTTTTTAAATTGTTAAATTTAAATGTCTATGTTGTTGTTATTACAATTGTATTTTGATGAAATAGCTTAGATAAATATATCTCTATTTTTATTTCCAATATATTGAAGTTTTGTGTACCTTAATGGCTGCTACCTAAAGGAAAAGGTTTATCTGGAAACCAGATTTAGATATTGAATTATTTATATTTTATAAACATGCATATTATACCATATACATTTGTTTTAAGTGATGTACTACAAGTTTGTTAAAAATTGCAATCAGTTATACTATAATAACAATGGAGAATGTTTATATTGTAATATCCATGGAAAGTAATCATACAATTATAACAAAAAAAGTATTCACATAGTAAGAATAGGTGGAAAGTATTCAGTCATAGCACCCAAATATGTATGCAGGTGATGATGAAAATATACTTGGAACCTAAAAAAAATATTATATGTATATATATATATATATATATATATATATATATATATATATATATATTCAATCATAGCCCTCTCCTTTACAAATTACCACATGAGGCCCATGTGGTTCACTAGTGTGCCCCTCCTCTTGGTTTCCTCAAACTCAACTGTCATGGTGCCTCAAAAGGTAATCCTAGTTCTACGGGTTTTGGAGGCATATTCAGAAACATCAAGGGGGGCAATGTTCTTCTCTACTATGGAAACATTGTCCATAACAACAACAATGTCGTTTAACTCTCGAGTCTACTCCAAGGCCTCATAATTGCTTGACAAAGACCTCTCTTTCCTCTCTTAGTCCAAGGTGACTCTCATAGAATAATATCTATGGCTATTCGTCTTAAAAATGTCTCTCAAAGATAAAAAAATATCCCCGAAGTTGGCGCTTAGACCAGGGTATTCATCATTTGGCCCAAATTTTGAATTTCAGTTAATTCATCTCCTTCCTCCACTTTCGCTACAAGGTGAAATCTCTAGAATACAAAATTTTGAGTGAAAGCTTCACGAACAACTCTAACCTCCAGGATATCACTATGGAAGAGCTCTCCATCTACTCCCTCACATGAGTCTATATCGACATTGCACTCAAGGACTCTTCTACCCCAGATGCAGGTGTCCACCTAGCAGGCTCTTCCACTTTTCTAAACATGCATCAAGATGACAAGTTGTGCACCACCTCACTCCTCCCTCATGCATATTAATCATCATTTCCTCCTAATATGTCATCCTTTTATGATGCCATGTCCTTGCATATTTAACGTCATGTCTTGTTCCATGGCTCCCATGCCCCTCTCACATGGATTTTGTACCCTGCAATAGTCCACATGCCTGAGAAGGCTAGTAACCTTAATGGTCCATGAATTGACACCCCCCTCTCTTGGAAACTATCTCTCGGCCACTCTCGACCTCTCCAATAATTCTTCCCTTGTTTCATTCTTGATGTGTCTCTCTGCTCTCCACATGCAGTCTCCCTCTGCTTGTTTCTTCAGGTGATGGCTCTCCTCCCTCCCAACGCCTAGAAATTATAATTCATTTCTCATGCCTCTCCACAGGTGAGCCACCCCCACCCTGGGGTGAATTTTCCATAGAGGGAGACCCTAAAAAATTTCTCCCCCGCACGTCCTAGCCAACCATGAGGTTTATGACCATTCGGTTCCAAACACACTGTGGAAACTTCTAGATGATTGGGAAGGAGAGATCTCGGGGTCATTCCCAGCATCCTCTCTCACCTTCTAGCACTATAGAATCTATTGTGCCATAAAACACCTACTCAGTCACACCCTCCTCAGCCTCCCGGCATCTTTTTTCAGATCTGCCCCATCTCGCCTTGTTCACCCCACTACCCCACCGTTTTTCCTCCTCCTTCATATCCTCCCTCTCCTGACACTTGTCAAACTCCTTTCATGGCCCACCCTAGCACTTCTATGCCTCATAAGACTCTCAACAACTCAGCAACCAGAATTTCTCTAGAAAATCACAATTCGTCGAGCGATCCCTTCATCAAAATTGCAGATCTCTTGGTCAAGGAGCCAAGCTTAGAAAACTCCATCTCCACCAACGACAACGATGACAATTTCGATGGCTTCCAAGTCATGGGAAGAAATTCACCTGGATAGCCCTCCAATTTTGACTGGAAAACACTCTTGATGCTCAGGCCCCTATTTCTTTTTTTCAGTCTCTATATTTCAAATTTGCAAGATTTTTTCTTGTTTTACATCAGCAAGAAAACAAACAATTCTCTATAAGTTTTTGTAACCCTAGTTTTCCTTCAAGGGTAGGTAGAATACTCAAGTCTCTTCTTTGCCTGGTTTACCATTAAGGGAAAGATCAAGTTTTTGTCCATTCCAAGGGACAATCATTGTTTTTTTTATTGCAATTCTACTGTATTTTTAATAGATTAGTACCGAAACTTATAAAAACAAATCAATTAAATAAACAAAAATTAAAAATAAAAATAAAATAAAAACAAACACAATAAAATAAAATAAATAGAATTATATATATAGATATAGATATAGATATACCCCCCTCCCCATTGTTGTCAAGATTTTCCTGTGGCTCACTCATACCTTAGTCCCCCTATCCCCCGATGAACCCCCAATGAAGATATCATATCTTCGATGATCCACACATGTTCCCAACTCCCGATAAGATATCATTCCCAACTCCCAATAAGATATCAGCGACGATCCACACATGGGCCCTTTTAAAACAAAGATTAAATAATATAAAAATGGATGCATGTTTTCAAAGGAAATTTAATTAATATTTTATTAAAAGGTTATTATAAAGTTCTTTCGTCCAGTTTTTAATCTAGAAAAGTGTGGTAGTGGTAGTGGTATTCTTGAGTGGATTCACCGATGATGATGTCGACTATCCATTCCTCACCAGCCTCAAATAAATTAATAAAACACTGAAACCATTTGTTTTTCACATTTTTCATTACAAAATTTAATTAACATTCCCATGCAATATCAAAATTGTATTATAATATAATTTAATTATATTATAATATAATTTGGCTAGTCATTCCAATGCATTTTTTGAACAAGGTTTGAAATACAAATTAATAAAATTTGTAGAAATCACTGGAAAATAGGAAATCCCTATTTTCTAGGAAATCTCTATGAAGCAGGGAAGCCTAGAAATTAGGACCCAGGGAATACGTTTAGGTTTAGGTAGGAAAGGGGAATATATATATATATATATATTAAAATTAAATATTTATTAAAATTATTTACAAAAATTATTAAAATAAAATAATATAATATAATATAATTACAAATTAGGAAAATTAGGAGCAAATCAAACATGTTGAGGTTCCATGTCCCCTAGGTTCCACTGGTCAAGGTTATGTGCCTAGGGGCCAAAATTCAAAAAAGGTATATAGGGTAGGATTCATGAAACCAAATTCTACGGAGAGGATTGAGGACAGATGTGATCGAGGATGTGGCGATTTGACTGAAATGAAGGGAAAGTGACAAAAT